>LKTO01000316.1:0-60239 GCA_001399465.1 Hymenoscyphus scutula | reverse complement strand
GAGGAGAGGAGAGGAGAGAAAGCTTGGGCGGGGGAAAGAGCGGGCGAACAGTGCATCGCTCGCAGGGAAAGGAACGACAGGGTGCGCCGAGGGGTGGGTATGGGCGTGGGCGTGGACCCCCAGGCTCTCGGGGAATCGGGTTTTGGTTCGTCAGTGTGCCCAGGTGGTTCTCCCAGAGGAAAGGAAGCCTGGAGCGAGGCCCAAAGCAGTGTCAAGAAGACGCTGAATCGTGCTTGCCACGCTACCTTCACCCAGCACCAGTGCTCACTGCAGCCCCCAAAACCGCCCTCCTCCTCTCCTCAGCATGTCTTCCGTTGCTCATCCTGAGACTTGAAGGGTTCTGACTTCTCAGGGTGGCATGGTGGCATGGTGGCATGCGAGGAGCCCTGGGAGCGCATGCTCATCCGTCTCCCGCGCCGCCGCCGTCTTTCTGCTGTGTGCAGCGTTCTGGTGAATGTTTGGCTGCGCAGTCCTCGGCCTTGCTGTTTTCAGTCACAAACGCCTCCTTGCTGCAGGAATGCGTGCAACGGCGAGAGTCGGCCGAGAGACCTTGTCAGTGCAGACATCAGACGAGACAAGAGGCCGAGAAGGAGGGGGCCCATCCCATCACTCCCATATCCTAAAATAGGGGGAAATGCTGCAAATGCTGGTCCCGTCCTTCCAATCATCCTGATCGATGCACAGCCATGAATTGTGCAACTCCCATTACGGCAGCTCGAGGGATTGAGGATATACGACTCTTAATGGCCAGTGAAGCAAAGCATCAATCGCCATTAGAAATCGAAAAGGCAGACTCGGAATCCAGCAGACGCCTCGCTGCATTGTGAACAGAGAACTGAAGTCGAACTGAAGTCGAACTGAAGATGAACGGAACAGGTGAACTCGTCTGCGGTTATCTGCCCTCGCAGCCATTTGATACCAGGTCCACTGGACACAACTTTCCCCACTTGGATTTGGTTCGAGAATGGTTCCAATAGCCATGGCTTGCAGGTGAAATAAAAGAGAGGGGTAGGAAGAATGATGTATGATGTGTATGTAGATGTGTAGACGTGTTGGGGATGGAGTCGTGATGCGTAGAGTAAAATCAAAAGTACAAAAAAGAAACCAAAGCCACGTACCTCCACAAAAATCGACCCAGAACAGAAGAAATCACCTCCAGCTGGTCTGTGTGCAAAGTGAGGGTGGTCGTCGTTTGTGTCGTCACTCTTCCTGTCCGTTGGTGCTTTATTTTTTTCGGGTTTACCTGTCTGGTCTGGCAGCAGGGATGGTGTGGCCGAACTTGCGTGTTTTCGTGTTGGGAATCAATGCAAACCTCTCCTTGTGGTCAAGTTCGAGGAGAGGGCTCACTTCTTATGGTGGACTCGTGCAATATCTTTTGTCCGAGAATTTAGTGGCCTTTTTTGCTTAGTCATCGAGCAGGTCAGAGCGCGTTGATTCGTAGCTGTGCCATCCTCCTGCAGGTGAATCGAAGAAGCAGTGAAGCACCTCATGTCTAAGCTAGGCAGCTACACATAAAGAACCAAGGTTGAGATACATGCAGATACTGCAGATTACGGTGTCTAGCCCTTTGTTTCTTGGTCATTTTACTCCATACTTACTGTACAACTGTCGATTAATCTTTGAAAAGGGGAGAGATAAGCATCGATCGAGGGGAACCTTGAAGCCAGCAGCAAGTTGGCTGGGTCTGACCAAAATGCCCGCCGAAGCACCGAACAAAATAGTCATCACCCCGGCCGAGTCCCGACACCTGTGAAGAACTGATAGGAATTGAGTCTTTGGAAGTGGCGACTCTATAAATCTCACCTCAGCACCAGTATTTAGGCCAAGCATGTACCACACTACCGGTACCCGACTTTCGAAAGTCTTCTCTACGTCTATCAAAGTCAAGCCTTCGAGAACAAGATCTGTCAAACGCTTCTAATTGTTAGAGTGTGGGGAAATCTAGACACAACCAATCGGCTACTAGCTTCACTGATTGAAAGCTTAAGAAGATTAGAAGGACAAAAAGCCACCTCTTTCAACAAGAATTCGGAAAACCAATTCGATTTGAACAACTACTGTACGCAGGTACCATATCCCTTTATCAATCGAGACGCAATTGCAAGTACCTCAGAATGGAGCTGAGGATTCTTCAAATTCGCCTCGCGTCAATATCCAATCAAACCAATTTCCTAAGCGCCAGCCATGTGGGATAACACGTCCAAGATAAGGAACTTGAACAACAATCTTCTCAAATGATTTTTGAATCTCCAGGAGAAACCCTCCGCCAGATTTATAAAGACCTAAAGATTCAGTAGATTTCATTACCTAGACCGTGCCATAGCAGTCACATGTGGATCAAACAACATTTCCAAAACACCTTTTGTCCACCCACTAAGCAACTACTAACCATCGTGCCATTTCCTCTCCTCTTTCGAGTCCTCTTCATCTCTTTATTTCTTCTATACCTTCCTTCTATTATAAGAATATACCCTCCCTTTCTTCTTCCAACACCGAGGCAGAGTTTATTTAAAATTTAGTAGTATAGTACTCTAGGTTAGGCATTTCCTATAATCAAGAGCTTCGTTTCGGGAAGTAAACTACCCGTTCTCTCTAAGGAAGTAGATGTTTAAGGAAGGCTAATATCGCGAAGTATATAGTCCTTAGATTTTCATTTATACGAATTTTAAGACACGTTCAATATTAACCTTACGCTTCGTTTACTTGGGAACCCCGGATCCTTGATTTATTCAAGTGTGTTTCCTTTTTCAGGCAATACCAGAATTAAAAGGGTCAGTAACTTTAGACCGAGTGTGAGTGGGATAGGGTGGTATCAAAGCGACTGTCGATTAAGCAACTGATGCACAGGCATAACAACGTCGGAAACTTACAGCTATCTGTCAAGATGGTGTGATTGGCGAGCAGTTCACAAGATAAAACAAAGAGGTCACATATCCATAAGCACATCAAAAAGATCAGTAAGTAAATTTTCTTATTTGCCATCACTATCTAACTGCGCTTCACCATTATCATCCCCAGAAGCATACAGTTCATTTTTTTTGGCCAATCCTTTCCTCCTGTCAGCATCATACCTAGAGCAAGATGTGATGCATGACCAATGTCTTGCCTTGACTATCCCTCCAGTATAATATAGGTAGAAAAGACAATTCCCCTCAGAAAAAGAGAGGCATAAATCAGATCTCGCCAACTAGATTCGAAAACAAAGACCATCGACCAACCACGAATCAAGCCCATTTTCCAAGTAGTGCCATGACACCAGCGCCGACGAAAACACAGGTTACCATGAAGGTCAATCTCTTGCTGTCTCGGGTCAGGTCTGGGTTGAAGAGAAAGTCGCGGGCGAGCAACTCGACAAGGCCAGTGTAGATCAAGATCCCGGCGGAGATCGCGTCCAAGACACCAGAGATGACGTTGGCGGTGAAGGAGCCTGAATTATAGGTAGTGCGGAGACCGAGACCGATGGCGATGGCGATAGGAGTGGTGATACCGTAACAGACGCAGAGGAACCATGGGAGCCAAGAGAAACGCTTTGGGAATGGGATTGCGGACATACGGGCACCGATACCGAGACCCTCGAAGGCTTGGTGGAAGACAATGACGGGGAAGAGGGTGTTGAATTCAGGGCCAGTGGTTCCTAGATTCTGTGGGAAGGATTAGTTTGAATGTTTTGGTGAGGGGGGAAGAACATTTTTCCGCAGAAGCGAGAAAGAGGGGAGCGGAAACTTACAAGTCCAATAATAACACTGTGGAAGATCACACCAAACTCGAGGATAAGGAAGGCGGCGATTTGCTGACGGAAGGAACGCTCCTCCCAATCGATGTCGGATGCAGTAAGGGTATTCTTCTCGCTGTCGGTATCTCTATTATGAACGTCCTTGGCCTGTTGAGCAGCGGAGATAGTATCGTGCATGTTGTCGTCTTGATCGCCAGAATGCATTTGAGTATGGCTAGGGCCAGATCGACTTCGAGCGTTGGAGGTGACGATTTGCTCAACATTTGGGTGCTCATGGCTATGGGCAAAACCAAACTTTGAGTCGACATAACGCTCAGCTCCAAAGTCAAAGAGGAAGATGACCATGAGGGAGGCGAGGACGATGGCAGGACACCAGGCGTAGTCAGCCCAATGGCCGGTCATACCAACACATGAAGCAGGTCCGATTTCAGTGTAGGCAGGGTCGAGAAGGCTATGGAGGTTAGGGATGAAGGTCAGGAAGAGAGGGGGTCAAATTGGAGTGGACAAACTGGATAAAAGCGGTTGCAACGATAACTCCAGCTCCGAAGTATCGCGCGAAGAGGTAGACGAAGATGGGGATCTTGACGCGCTTGCTGCGAGCCGCGAAGACTGGGAAAACAGTACAGGCGAAAGAAGTGATGAGGATGACGAACAAGGCAAGGACGCGAAGACCGAGTCGCCCGTCATACTCATTCTCGCTGGCATCCAAGAAACATATAATATCTCTTGGGTCGGCGGTGGTCAGGTTGACAGCGTTTGGGTCAAAGTCGGACGACATGTTGAGTAGATCGATCCGATCCTAAGAGATGGATTGTGTGTGTAGGTTGCTGGTCTGACGTTGATCGGTTGCAGAGGATGGAGTTGGGAAGAAAGAAGTGCGGGTAGAAGAGGATGGTAGAAGAGGTGGTGAGAAGGTGTCGTGGTGTTGAGGTTGAGGTTGACAGGTTGACGACAGTTAAGAGGGCGTGTTGAAAGAAATGGGGTCAGAGGGGGAGGAGGGAAAAGTCAAGAACGCGTCGACAAGGCGAGCCGCCCTTTTGAATTTTTTATATTCACAAGGCTGACAAGAAGCCTACCTACCCATCAAGGTATACACCCCACGAGAACCTGTCGGCAAAGCGCGACAATTCCAATTGTAACCAATGTGAGTGGCTATAAGAAGTGGGGACTTTTGGGGAAGAGGTAGGTGGAGCCGATTTTGAGTACCTGGATGGGTAGGTAGGAAGGTAGTGAGGTAGTGAGGTAGTAGGGAGGTAGAAGCATTCACTTGGAAAACGATGGAAAAGTCTTGTCTGCACGCCAATATTGCTTAAGGAGGATCCTTCTGAGCTTCTTTCTCCTTTTCTCCCTTTATCGTGCTGTGATTTGCTTTTGGTGTTGCACCAGAATTGAAGCCCCCCTCTCCTCTTCAACCATTGTCAAACTGGTTATTTACACGGCCGATCTGGTTCTTGTGTACCACTTCAACATCCCCAATCCATGATCCTGGGTATTAGAACAACAATCATCCATCGCCACGGCCTCGGCCGCTTTATTCGTCGGTCATAAGCGCCCCGAGAATGGCTGCTGCTGAAAGTAGTCCTGCACTGCAAACT
Organism: Hymenoscyphus scutula; assembly: GCA_001399465.1. Taxonomy (NCBI): domain Eukaryota; kingdom Fungi; phylum Ascomycota; class Leotiomycetes; order Helotiales; family Helotiaceae; genus Hymenoscyphus; species Hymenoscyphus scutula. The sequence goes on along the minus strand of LKTO01000316.1, from coordinate 54,911 downwards.
TTGAATATATTCTCTCGGTCATGCCGACCTAAACGGGCACGTGTGAGTTGACTTTTATATTTGCAGACAGAATTCATGAGATGACCTACCTTCTTTGATTAAAAGTAGACCCAACACAACAAACAAATTTAGCGGTATTCTCATCAAACTGTATATCCGGGCTCGAACACAATCGTCGATAATCTTCTCTTTGAGGTGTGCAATACTTGGAAAGTAGATCCCGCAGCATATCTCGAAAAGGCAGAAGCACCAGAATGTCAGAGCTTCGCTATGGAATAGCACTGGGATGAGGAAGCAGGCACTCGCAACAGTCAAAGTGGCCATGAGTAACTTTGAAGACCTTACCACCCAACGACTTTTTGGGAGAGAAGAGTAGTGGCTGAAGAACTGAGAGCCCAATACCATGGCACACATCAATGCTGCAAAGATGATTCCAAATGGCATGTGGTCGCCCCGGCCATCCTCCTCATGCGCAAATTCAAGGGCTGGGAATTTGAAAAAGACGAAGAGGTACATTGAGCCTTCGAAGAAAGTCATTGTGAAGCAAAGCGCCCATACTTGTTTGTCTGCGGACTCCATTAGCATATGTCAGTAAGACACTGCTTGATTACTCACTTTCTGCCGGCTGAAGAAGTGTCGTTGTCTCAAGTGTATTCCCCTCGAGCTTTTCACTCTTCCCAGGTTCTCCATAGTTCTCGGTCTTTGAAAGGTCAGCGATTAATTGACTGCAGATTGGTTTGGACTCACCCAGCGGTTTGATATGAGAACGAAGCCCGCGATTAGCAAGCCGATGGCGCACATAAATGGCGCAGTTCTAGTCTGAGTAAAGTCTGAAATTCCTTGGGCCATCACTCCTGCTAATATTGAAACCAGGCTATTCATCATCGTCATCACACCGAAAACATGTTCCAGGGATCCCACCTCTTCCAATTGTTGTTGGTGGAACTCGGAAATCATCCAGCACTCGAAGGTTGTGGTCAACATCGTGGTTGCAACACCTCCAATAATTCGACCAGCAAAGAGAATACGAATCGAGTCGGACAGCACAGTCAAACATGAGAGGGAGTAGAGCACACAAAAGAGAAGAGATGCCCATCGTCGGCCATAACGATCTGCCAGTGATCCAACGAAAGTTCCGGAAATGGCTGCTGCTAGAAATCCAGCGGTGAAGAGGTGAGCAACAGTCTCTTCGGGAAGTCCTTTTTCGTCCTTATAAAGTGTATAAACATAAGGAGACTACATCATTAGCGTTGTTTTCCGTTTCTGAGACAAACCATCGACGCACCTGAATCCAATCCGACCCAAGTGCCAGAAAATATACGGAGTAGAACGTCCTTTTGAATTTCCATAGGTCTCCAGAGTCTCTTGTACCGATTCCAGTATCATATCGACTCCTACTCCTCCCAAAACCTCCATTGTGTTTTTGCTGGAGGTACCCGACTCCCGCCACAATCGCCACCAAGACGTAAAGATTGTATTCGTAAAAAGACATAACTCCTGTACCCTATTCCCGTGAAGTGATTGTTTGATTTTTGACGCCCCCTTTCAAAGAGAGTCTGGGCATGTCAACTTTGAGGCAAGGGATGAGGTTGAGAAAGTCACCATTCCTAAGTGCTGATGCCGAGAACAACCCCCTGCGCAAGCGGGCGGATAGGGCTTTGCGCGTTGGTGAATAATTTCCCACACTCTTCCCTTCCGATGTAAAAGTGCTTTTTGGAGGAGTTTCCTGACACTTTCATATTCACCGTAATGAAGGGCTTAATATTACCCCCAATCCAAGGCTCCTCTGAGACATCTCGAATAGAAAATGAATTCCTTGGGGCTGGAACGCCATCGGTATTCTCCTAAAAAACAGGTGAGACATATACAGCCCCGACAAACGCATTTCTTTTGCTTCACAACCAACAAAAAATAATCAACCCCTCATTCCCCCTTCTCCATCTCAAGATTTCCATAGCAGAACTTGGAAGGGAGGAAAAATGGCACTCTCAACATCTTCCCTCCTCATCTTGTACGTCTCCTGCGAAACCATCCGCGCATACTTCGCATACCACGCCTTCCACTCTTTCCCCCAAATCTCAGCCTCCCTCATTACACTTCTCTCTGAAACCCTCAAACTTATCGTGGCCCTTATCTTTATCCTCCAAACCAACGGTGGATTTTCAGTCTCGGGACTAACGAAATGTGTTCGTCAACTACAACAGGGGGATTCCCTGGATCTCAAGAAGATTCTGAAATATGCCGTGCCAGCAGGTTTATATTTGACGAATAATTTGATTTATTTTACGGTCTTACCGTTGACAGATCCGAGTTTGCTGCAAGTTTGTGTTCTGATGAAATTACCGACTACCGGGGTGTTGCATCATTATATGATTAAGAAACAGAGGAACTTGTGGGCATGGGTTAGTTTGGGGTGTTTGTGTATAGGACTTGTGGTTTTCAATATTCCCTCAAAGCACGCCAAGCCAGTGGGAGGACAGGAGGTAAATCCGACGAGGGCACATTCTTGGGCTTTGGCTCCTATGGCTGGGTTTGGGATTGCGAGTCTTTCTGCGATGGCGAGTATTGCTACCGAGACTTCCACGAAGACGGGGGAGTTTTGGGAGAGTCAAGCTTATCTTTATATCTGGGGGATTTTGTTTTCTATCGTCGCACTCCCTTTGGCACCCTCGGGGAAAGCATCGCCTACGGAGACGACACCTTTTGAACTTGCGGCCACGATTATGGGACTCGTAACCATCACTGCGGGAACGGGAATCGTTGTCGCCATTGTACTGAGAGCGCGAGACAATATCTTGAAGTTGATTGGGACGGCGAGTAGTCTGATCACTATTGCGGCTAGTCAGTTCATCTTGCTTCCACAACTGAGAGGTGAGACTTTTACCGCTTGGAGGGTCTGCGGAGGTGGGATTGTGACCGTTACGACGTGGTGTTATAACCATTATAGTCAGGAGGGTAAGAAGGAGAGGGGAGCCGTGAAGGTGTTTGATCTTGAGAATGAGGCTCTGTTGGATCCGGAGGAACTGGATAAGGAGGAGGGCTATGAGGGGAAGAGGGGAGAAGTTGAGGATGGGGATGTGGTTGGTGAGGAGGTGGAGGAGAAGGTTCCGTTGTTGAGACCTACGTGGGAGAAGATTATGTGTTGTGCTTTGGTGGTTGGGTTTGCTACTATGGAAGTTTCTTTGAGAACTTGAGCGTGATTGTTTGAGGGGGGTCATTGGGATATTCATCTATAGAATAGGAGTAGATGGGAAGGGAATGAACTTATGACCTGTTCTCCCCGAAGCCCCCGAAGCGCCCTAAGCTTACGTTCCCGTCCCCTCTTCGAGATATTAGGCGCAAAGCTGTAACTCACCTGTGACTTCGAATATCCGGTTCACGAAGTGTGGTGCGAAGAATTCGACATTAAACAGCTTCACGTTGCTTTCAGCTTTCCATGACATTTATCACGAATTTTCTTAGAAGGTTGAACCAACGAGAGTTGTCCCAACAAACAATTAATCAGCACAACCAGTCGAAATTCGCCAGGCAAGAATGTGCACTCTAGTATATATCATTTGGAGTTGTGACCATTAGAAGGATAATGGGTCGTCTACGACCTCAAAAGGGGGCGGAGATCGATTGATACCTTTGAACTTTGACTACTATATGGCCAAGTTTATCTTTTCTATAAGAAGAACTGTGTAGCATTTTTTCTGATGAGAGTTGAGAAGTATGAGTCCCCTCTCATCAGCAAAACACCTAAGAAAAAAAAAGTTCGGAACGACAGAACGAAATAGACGAGCCTAGAGAAAGATTTCATCGGGTACCTGAATGTGTCCTTTCACTGCTGTTTTTTGAGTAGTCTAGTCGTTCTAGGCTCTTAAACAATGTATTCTGATAATATATCGTTGACAGAACCGCCGCGGACCATGGTACAATCGCAGAACTTCAATAAAATCACAACTTCGACCTATAAATTTATAAGCTACCATTTCGGGACTAGCCAGCAGCCGATAGACCCTTTGGAATTTCTGGACGCTTTTGCAGGGTTTTCTGGGGACTGGAGATATCGTAGGAAGGTAGAGTTTGAGGGGCGGAAGAATGTCACACAAGCAAACTACGAGTAACCAGACAAGAACGTGGTGACCTAATAAATAAGTTGGGGGCCAAAACCAAGAGTGCAGGTAAGCCATCAAATGACGACGTAAGCTGTCAAACGACAAGTAACCCAATAGAACAGCGAGCACGCCAGTATGGAAGTTAAAACAAGCGATGTGGGTAAGCCTTCAAATATCAAGTAATCCATGAAGCAGCGGGTAAGCTAACAACAACTTGGGGACTAAAAGAGGATATGGTTGAGAGATGGGTGTAGTAAGCCCTCAAATTTGAAGTAATCCCAAATTTAGGAGACAAGCTGTCAAATATAGAGTAAGCTATTAATTATCGCGAGAGAGCCAAGTTTAGGGGCTAAAATTCAGAGGACTCTTGAGGACTGAACTCATCATTGTCGTTTTTATTGGAGGACGAGGGGAGAGGGGTAGTCAATCCAGCGGTCGTCTCGATAATGTCGTTCGAAGGAAAGGGTGACTTCGTTAAGCCTCTTCTGCTGAGGAACCACCTCGCAGATTAGAATCGAGTGAGGGATGGAGTAAGTTCCCTCCTAATACTGGATCTGCGTCCCACGAAGGGTCGCTCCGGTCGCCGCTACCTCCCTTCCTGTGGCAAGACGTGAAGGAGGTTTGCCTTGTCCTCGACCAAACTGTGCGACCTCCAAGTGGAGTGCAACCAAGATGGATATTGCCCGTTACCCACTTGGTGACTTGGCGATATGAACGCCATCAAGAGTCGTGTTTGTAAGGTTGAGCAGCAAGAAATAATTCATTCATTCATTAAACTACGAGATACGATCCGTCGTTGCCAGGAGATATTCCGGGCACCATTCCTCAAGACTCAGCATGTGCTCCTTCAAAAACCTCGTTGGTTGACTGGAACATCGCTATTAGTAAATAAAACCAGGGGAATTGCTCTCGAGTACTGACTGTAATCCAAGTGGATGAGGATAATCGATTGTCTCCACTGCAAATGTCCTCGCGATCTCCACTGATGGCAATTTAACGCCATCCTCGTTTCCTTCTTCGAGCTCTCTTTCTTGGAGATCTTTCATTCTACGTTCATCAATTAGTCCAACTTCAAGCAAAATGGCTCACGTGTACGCACCTTGCAAAATACCACTGGTCTTCTGGGTGGGGATGGGGGTTCGCTGCCCACTCCCATTCATCCAACACCCTCAGCGTTGTACTTCGTTTCCTCAAACTCAAACCACCATTGAATCCAACCCCCCAATGGGGATGTATAGGAGCCCCAATTAGATCGTATTCGAAAAAGTCGTCCACCCTACGAACCGAATTGGCACACAGGATGCTGTCCGTCTGAAATATGAGAATATGTTCTGCTGGTGCCAAATCCCTCCATAACCAAGGCGTAGTCAGAAAGTCAGAGACAGAATCCCAGCTCGGAAAATAGACGCCCTCGGCGAGAGGCCTGATAACAATTCGACCAGCCCGCTGGTATCGAAGTAGAGCAGCGGATGTGCTGAAGCTCCCAAAGTTTTCGGACGAGGTATAGATGATGACGGGCCAATCTGGTCCAAGCACAGCACTGAAGTGGAGGACCAAGGGCACAATTCCTCCTGATGCTCGTGTTTCGATGATTACCGCTGCTTTGTTGCTGGTGCTCACATTGGCCGATAAGAATTCCTCTTTTGCTTTGGGGTCCACCTTGACAGTCGTATGTGTGAGGGAAGCGTAGTATTCGTACAAGGCGTGTCTCGAGAATGAGGAATTCGTTGTTCCGAGGGAGAAATTTATGCTACTTTTTCCCGATCGCGAGAGGACAGTCTTGAAGAACCAGACAACGAGGATGAGCCATATCGCCGGCAAGATGCATTTCCGCAATTGAATGCTTCCGAGGCTGGATGAACGCATCTTTCTAGCAACTCAAGAGCGAAGAATTCACGATCCAAACATTTGGGAAAGGGGGCTCGAAGGAAAAGGATGGTGGAATAGCAAATACATGACGAATTTGAGCTGTCCCAAACTGGACTACTGGCATGTTATAATTTTTGGCAATCGATTGAGTGGCTGAGACTTCTGGGACGCGAATTGTGACGCGAGTTCTTTTGGACATGGATCTCCACGCTGATTTCAGGGGTAAATTTCCCTATCTCCTGTCAAGCTTCAGCCGCAGCTAAAAGAAGACATCAAAGACGATCTATCAATGCAGGGATGCGAAATCTGGATTGACAATGTCTCATTCCAGGTGTTATTTCATGGCGGACTCTTATTTTGCCACAATGAAATGTAGCCGCCCAAGGGTGGTTGATGAAAATCGAGACTTCAGGAATTTTGTATATATCTCAACATTCTTGAAGTCTTGAAATTCAATTTTCTCTGGGGTACTATGAAACACAATATTGTTCAACCTCAGGAAAGAGTTGAATCGAATATCATGGGGAATTGTTCTTATTTGTTTCTCCATTTTGGTATTGATACATTTCATTCTCCATGAGTTCAGTCCTTGGGGGAGAGATTTCATCCAAAATCAACGACTACATGGCACAAATTTGTCCTCGAGTTACCTTTCGTCAGATATTACGATTGGAGATGACCATGAATTGGATTTTGACGGAGGGGTGGAAACAATTGAGGATCAGCAGCCAGGAAACCCCCACAATCATAACCCACTTCAAATGGGGAATCCGGCAATGTATCCAGAGCCATCAGACGAAGAATACGTTGCCATCTGTATGGCAGTCAAAGACCAATTTGAGGATCTCGATGAAGCACTGGTTCATCACTTTCATCATCTCGGTGTTCGACGATTTTATCTGATGGACGATGGGAGCGAACCTCCTCTCTCGACTTACAGAAATTGGGGAATCCCTCGAGAGCACATCACTTTCCACTACTACAATCGAACGACCACCGATCTTGTTCCAAACATGCAAGACACGTTCTACAACCAGTGCATTGCTCAGTACCGCGAGAGACAAACTTGGATGGCCTTCCTAGACGCAGACGAGATGCTCGAAATGACCGGCGAAGAAACTCTCACGCAGCTTTTGAAACGACGAGAGAAGAACCGAAGTATCGGTGCTCTAGCAGTAAGCTGGTTGACCCATACTTCCAACGGTCACCTCCACCGGCAAAAGAACATTCGAAAGGCTTTCACGGATTGTATCTGGGATGCAATACCCACACATAACTACAATGTCAAAGCCATTGGGAAGACCGAATTTCACGCCGGCGCTTGGGGGATTCATCAAATTCATCTTGCGGGTGGCACACATACAGTGGACGAGGATGGAATCGAAGTAACGAAACCGTTCAGGCTTCCGACGAGAGACAGGATTGGGCTACATCATTATGCGATCAAGAGTAAGGAGGAGTTCGAAGAGAAGATGTCGAGGAGTAATGCTATGGGTCAGCCAAAGAATTGGAATTTTTGGAATGAGGTTGAGGCTCAGGGGGGAGTTCCTTGTCCGTCGATGGCTTTGTATGAACCTTGATGGGTTGGTGATTTTTTTACGGTTGTGAAATTTGGGAATGGGACTGGGAATTTGCATTATTTTTTGGATCCTTGGCTGAAGGTGTTTTTGGAGAAAGGGGAATATGTATTATTGACAACCACCATTTTTCTGGGATGAGTTAGTTACAAGACTTGAGTTTGTATGAGCCCTCGTTGAAGAATCCTACCACATGGAATTCAGCTCTTCTGGACGATTAACAAGAAAAGTTACACTGGCTCTTGTACTCTTGTTCAAATTTTCTAGTACAATGTTGTGGAGATACTTTGCCCAAACTCGTTGGCCCAAACTCGATGACATACTGTAAACTAACCATCTCACTTAACAAAACAAACCCCAGCAACCCACTTAGCAAACAAAACACTCCTCGCATCCACGCCTTTCCAAAAAAGATCCGCCGTCCAAAACCCTAGCACCCCCACGAGCAAGCCCGTCTCCAAAAATCTAACAAAATAAGCCACAGCTCCCAGCCCCTCGGCAATCTTCATCATCCGATATCCAATTGTCCAAACAAGATGAAGATGCAGCACATATAGCGCATACGAAATCTTAGCAAGATACTGCACAAATGGAGTGTTGAAAGGTCGTTGAAGGAGAGGTATAGGATTTGAAGGCGTGCCCGGGGAGAAGGCGATGGCGAAACAGAGGAGCACGGCGCCGTGGCAGAGCCAGTAGCGGGCGCGGAGGTTGACACTGGCATATTGGGTTGGGACGGATGAGAGGAGGGCTGCGTAGCCCGGGGTTGAGGTGTCGCCATCGTCGGGGTAGGTTAGGAGGTGGATGGCGAGGAGTGTGGATGTAATTGTGAAAAGGTGCATGAGGGAATTTCTGTGTTGTTTGATGGTTAATGGGATGAATTTGCCGCAATTGAATACCCCATTTCGGGAGAGTTCGTTACAGAGAAGCTGGACCTCGGCGAGAATTGTTCCGCTGAGGAAGAGGTAGATGTCCCATTGTGTTAGATAAAGTGCATAGAGTGATAATCCTACCATGACAGATAAACGAGCGGTTTGCTTGGTCTTTGCCAATCCAAGGAGTGTGATATATATAACGAGAGAACCCCGCAATTCTCGTGGTATTGTCCAGAGTTGAGAGCCGTAGGGGTCTTGATATATGTCTTCCCCGCCGATTCCCAAGAATGGGTTACTGAGGAGAATGAAGTTCCTCCACCAGTCACCGATTTGTGCCGCATACGTCGGCAGATTTCGTGGCAGAATGGTATGCAAACCTGCATCCTGGTAGAAATCCCATCTCGTGAATGGAACTGTAATGAAGCTTGACACAAAGATTGGGGTAAAAAGTCTTATCCATCTTCGAAAGACGGAGGATGCAAGTGTATCCAGCACTTTATCGAATTCGCCATTTCGAATTTTGCGAAGGGAGCTGTAGCTCAATGCGTACCCAGAGACGACGAAGAATACTGGATGATTGGGTCAGCAATTTCTTCATTAAAAAAGCTCCCCAAACTTACTCGTAACCATCCCCCGCCCTGCATAGATAATCCTCAGAAACGGTAATTGGACAAACCAGTGGTGATCCGGTGAACTCGCATACCCATAACTTAAAGCAGGGAACCAAATCAACAAAATATGATGATAAAAGACCAAAAAACTAGCCAGACCACGCAGACCATCAAGCCAAGAGGTAGGATGTAATTTCGTCGTCTGTCCCTTGGTATTCTGTATGAAGCTAGGTAGTAGGGCGTATCCTAGTACCCTCATCCATCGGGGGCCAAGTAAAGTACATCCTCGACCAAAGAGAGTGTATATTCTGTGTGAGATTTCGAGGTTTTCGAAATCGAGTTCTGAAGTTGGGGGCTGTAGGAGTGAGGTTGGAAGAAGTGGGTATTGGGGCGAGGTCTCGAAAGAGTGTTCCTTCTCAGAGATTTGGGACTCGTTTTGCAAGTCTTGTTGGAGGAGGGGACTTGAAGACATGGCTTGTGTGTATAACGACAAATGTTGAAGTAGAATGACGGTGCGAAATACCATTAGCATCAGAAAGGGGCAATTTTGACTAATTCACATGGAACCCACCAGTACAATTACTAGGTGCCACAAGGATAATTGAAAGTTTAATTGCATGGCACCCCAGTCAGTTGCAAATCAACGGGTTAGAAAAACGTGAGGAGAGAAACAACCCGTGAAGAATTTACCTCAGCGGGAACCCTATGGCAAAAATATCCCGAAGTAAACCATTGAGCCGAGAAAAGACAAAAAGTGAGACGGATGTTGTGTTTGCTTTTTGGTGGCTTTCAGAAGAAACCATTTGATGAAACGCGAAAACAGAAATAGGGGTACGTATCCAGCCAATTCAAACTCGCAAAAAGGAATTAATTGGCAATACGACATGAATAGATATGGAACAATTGAAACATTGAATACCGCGATAAGATAGGGCCAAGCACAGGGCCGAGGAACGTGGACATGGGTCATGAAAGACAAAAAAAGGAATCGGCTCGGTCTGTATTAGACCGTCAAAGAAACTCGACTTAGTTATGGGGAAAACCTGCAACAGCGTATACTCAATGATAAGGTGGATACAGATTCCATTCTTGGCTACCTAAGAAATATAGGTAAACAATACTCCATATCGTTCCCAAAGGGGTTTTGTACACAGGTTCAAAACCTACCATCCATGTTCATTATTTATTTCTTCTTGTAATCCGATGGACCGACCATCAATTCTGGTCGGACCAACTCATCGAATTCTCCCTCGCTCAACGATTTAAGCTCCATGGCCGACTCTTTCAAGGTAGAGCCCTTCTTGTGTGCATTCTTTGCAACCTTGCTGGCTTCGTCATATCCAATCTTGGAGTTCAGACAAGTAACCAACATGAGCCTACGAAAGTCAGTATTTTGAAATTCAGTTCACGAAGGGGGATGAACTTACGACTCTTTCAGAATGCTCTTAATCTTTTCCTCATTTGCTTGTAATCCAACAACGAGGTTCTTCTCGAAGCTCTTCATGCTGTCAGTGAGAATACGGACACTGTGGAGCAAGTTTCTAATCATAAGGGGCTTGAAAACGTTCAATTCGAATTGACCATTCATGCCACCAATTGTTGTCGCGGAATGGTTACCCATTACTTGAGCGCAAACCATTGTAAGCGCCTCGCACTGTGTAGGGTTGACTTTGCCAGGCATGATACTGCTTCCTGGCTCGTTTTCGGGTAGGGCCAACTCGCCCAATCCACATCGTGGTCCTGAACCGAGATACCTGATATCTTGAGCAATCTTGAACAAAGAGGACGCAAGAGTGTTGAGAGAGCCAGAAGCCTGCACAATAGCATCATGTGCGGCGAGAGCCTCAAACTTATTTGGTGCGGTCGTAAATTGTGTGCCGGTCATCTTGGTTACCTCGGCGGCAACTGCCTCCGCAAATCCCTTGAAAGTATTGATTCCAGTTCCGACAGCAGTTCCACCTTGGGCAAGTAGACGAAGATCCGGCAGAGAAGATTCCACACGCTTGACTCCATAGTCGAGTTGGGCAACATATCCAGAAAACTCCTGAGCGAGAGTGAGTGGGGTGGCGTCCTGGAGATGTGTTCGTCCAATCTTGATAATCTTCTTTGCCTCGAAATCGTCAACCTTGGCCTGGAGAGCGTCGCGTAGAGACTTGATGGCTGGAATAAGCTCATTCTCGATTTCCAAGACTGCGGCAATGTGCATAACGGTGGGGAAAGTGTCGTTTGAAGAGGCACTCATGTTGACGTGATCATTTGGGTGGACTGGCTTCTTACTACCCATTGTTCCTCCTAGCATCTCAATTGCCCGGTTGGAGATGACTTCGTTGGCGTTCATGTTGGATTGTGTTCCGGAACCCGTCTGCCAGACTACCAAAGGAAAGTGATCGATCAATTTGAGAGAGGCAACCTCTGCAGCTGCATCTTGAATAGCTTTGCCAATCTTGGGGTCTGTCGAATCGTGAGCTTAAGAGCAGAATTGTGTAGTGGAAGGCGTACCAAGTCCAAATTGCATGTTCACCGTGGCTGCGGCACCCTTCAAAATGCCAAATGCCCGCACAATAGGAGGGGGCATGCGGTCCTGAGGCTGGTTGATCTTGAAATTCTCCAACGATCGCTCCGTTTGTGCTCCCCAGTACCTGTCCGATTTCACCTGCACTGGCCCGAAGGCATCCGTCTCCGTCCTCGTGTCTGCCATTGTGTATGCGGTTGCGTGGAAGTTTCGGGAGAAGCGGGGTTGGGAGGAGGATTTGGAGAAGTTGGTTACTGTTCTAGCTGGAGAGAAACTTCGAGAGAGGCCGAAATCGGAAACTGCTCCGCTGAAGCTGGTCAATGTCGCCTTGGGCCTCACTGAACTCAACCTGGAGACATTAAGGGAAAGGGAAGCTGTTGATGGCCTCGGTCGCGCCGTCCAAGCAGTTGCAGCTGGCATTGACATCCCACCTGCACCTGCACCTGCACTTGCCTTCGCAGCACAAGCCGAGCCTCGGAGCATGATTGCGGCCTAAAGAAGAATTGATAGGTAGGTTGGCTCCGCCTGGTAAGAAATGTTGCAAGAATTCCAATTGTACGTACGGTCCACGGCCAATTGGGCTCGACTTCGGTTGGTTTTGGAGGCGGGAAAATAGATGGGAATAGGGAGAGAGAGATGCGAACAAGTTGAGAGAAGGTCAGATATGGATATGGATGGAATTGGAAAACAGAACAGATTCAAAAAAGCTACGCTCACCAAGGGGTCCTACACCACGCCGGAAAAGGCCGGGTGTTCCGCTTCTCCGTAACGTAGCCAAGAAGATTTCACTCTTGTCCAAAACTTTGTAGTTAATTAATTATTTGGTAATTGATGAATGAATCTATTTCCTTTTTAAGTCGGAGAAGAGAGGAGGAGAAAAAAAGGAGAACCGTGCTGGAAACATCAGATTTGAGTTTGCGCCATTTCAGGAACCGCTACCTAGTTTCTATCTAGTGAAAAATAACCATCTGGCCTACTGGTATACTTCTAATGCTATGTATTTTAGAACCAAATAACAGGTTCGTCTAACAAACGTTTACGAACCTCGTTTGGCAACGACAAGGCTGTCGAAGAGATCTGCTAATCAGTGGCAACAGGAAGCTCCTAATCCCGGTTAAAGAAGTCATAACCTCAATTATTATCTAAACTATAGGTGATTCAAGTTTTTCTTCTGATAAATTAGGCTACTGGAAAAGTTTCAACAAGCATCCGGGGACAGACTAAAGGCTGTTTCAATCAATTTACAGATTTGACCCAGCTTCAGACTTGAACGTTCGGGTTCGACGCAGACATCACAGTAACGGGTATAATATGGATTTGTACTGCCTCCTATTGCTAACTCGTAAATACAAACTTGACAGCGAGGAATAGAACGTGAACGCCAGACCAAAACCCCGGTCCATGATCCCACCACTTAGGGGAAGTGTTTAGAGAGCGGCATACATTATAATTATATGTATATTCTTTAATCGCACCAAAGATACATGATTTCTCCCCTTCATTAACGCCATTTGAGAAAACTCTCTTCACTGCAACTCTGATACGGGAGGGTTTGTGTGATGCGTGGGTTGGATTTTTGCAGGTTGTGATGGTGCGACTTGTGAGTGTTGCTGTGGCGGTGTTGACATTTCGCTCACAGAAGAGATCGTATTGCCTGTCTGCTGCTGGCTGACGATATTTGGAGAGGCGCCTAAGGTGTTGGGAGAAGCGCCTAGATTGTTTGGTGGTGTTGTTTGATTATTGGGTATCTCGCTAATTGTTCCAACTGGGGATTTCGAATTCATAACGCGTTGTTCTTGAAGCGCGGCGCCTTCACTTGGAGTGAGAGATCCGCGTTGTGATTGTGTGATAGGTGAGACCGGTGGAGGGCCCATATTTGCATTTGGTGCATTTTGTTGAGGGGTCCATTGAGGAGGAGGCGGACTTTGGGGTGGTCCTCCCACAGGGTAGGCGACTGGTTTTCCATCTTGCATTGGCTGGTAATATCCTCCGTTTTCTTGGGGGGGAGGGTAGTGTTGCTGTTGTCCCATTGGCGCCATTCCAACTTGTCCTGGAGGTGCTACCATATATTGCTGTTGCATTTGTGGCTGGCCTGGAGGTGGCCCGTATGCTGGTGCTTGGCCTGCGGCAATGGCTGCTGCCCGCGCCTTCTTCTTTTTGCGGGAAATCAGAATAAAGGCAACAATTCCTATGATCGCGAGTAGCGCAACGACTCCAATCACCACACCAACGATCCATATCATGCTAGCTTTCTTCTTGCGGACAATGGGTGTGTATGTTGGGGTGCTGATTGCTGGAACAGTCACGGTCGGACGGACAGAGAAGCCAGTATCAGTTGCTGTGTTTTGTTAATATTTTGTCCATAAGAAGTATAATCATTTCAAATGGAGTCAAACATACATCGAGTAGCGAGCGCAGTTGCAGGAACACTTCGGTAAAAACTTGTGGGAATAATGCTGGAGGCACATCCAACCCATCTTTCTGGTGATGAATCTAGGGTACTCGCGTAGACGTAATCGGTATTGCATGTGTATGAGCTACTCTGATTAGCCACTCGTTTCACTTGCTCCCGAGCATTAGGGTTGAAATACCATGAATATGAGGACCCATCCCCATAAAAGACATAATCACTCGAACACCTCGTTGCATAGTCCGTACTTGGACAGATAGAACCCGAACTACAGCATTTCCCATACGATCCCGACGTCGTCCAAGTTGATGAAAGTGGACATCCAGCACTGTCCCCTTCAATGCGAATTAGTTGCTGTCTGGCTCAAGATCAACAATAAACATACAAGTTCCAGCACCCAATGTGCTATAATAACCAATCAATCGTTGGGAAACCGCTTGCCGATTATACAGAGGAGCTGGAGTAATTGTGGGGTCAGCAGGAATAGCATTAGCAACCCCACCTGCGATGCTGGTCGAAAGCAATAGCAAGGCACGGGAAATAGACATTTTGACGATTCGAAGGATTGACAAGCGAGAAAGTCAAGAGGCAAGCAGAGGAAACAAGAAGGGAAATTTTCAATCAGCTCCCCTCCATACTCTTAAATGATTGCTGCCCCAGTAGCACTACTGGTAGCAACGGGGCAGCGACAACACAGCCTCGCCGGCACAATGCTTTTTTGCAGCTTGAGGAACGGTCGACGAGTATTCCAGGCTATCCGAATGTAGCGATTCGGGGGTCTAAAATTGGATTTGAATGCATGCCGAGATTTATTGTCTCCCGGCTCGGATTCTCGTTCGCTGGAAAGAATTGGTGGCGTTCGGGCGTCAAATAGACAGCAGTCAAAATGGCGCGTGGGTGGATGTGATGGAGGTGCGGCTGAGAGTGAAATCTGGAGCTGTTGTGTTTCCCCGTGCTTACCTATATGTCACAGTATCTCATCTTAAGGAGATGATGTGGATTTTTTCCTAACATGTTTGCTACCAGCTAGACAAATGCTGCTAGTCAGTTCAATAGCACTTCAAGTTTTGGTTGATTAGAGGTTGGATTTCAGGAAGTAATTGATGGTGTTGTCAAAAACACCTCGGCAAAGAGTGGAGAGAGAAAAGTGACTTGGTGAGAATTCACGTGACTCACCTCCTGCACGGTTTCGGAGATATTGCTCTCTGTAATTGGCGTACTCGAGTACTAGTACCCAACCGCTGTCGATCCTTACCCTGGAACCTGGAAGTTGCCGACGAGACCCGCCGGGGCCTCGCAAATGGGTGCCTAATCGAACTTCACCTGCAGGATGAGGATATACTTTCAAAGTACGGACTGACCTGGATGTTTTGGAATGATTGTTCAAAAATTATCTCGGTTGAGATTTCCTAAAATATTTCCTAAAATACTTCCTATCATACTACCTATCTTATTTCCTATATTTCACCGGCCTCGAGACTCCATACTCAAATCGTCAGATCTTCACTTGATACTCTACTTACCAAGTGGCAACAATTTGGGGTTGGGGATAGAGATTACTCGTCGAGTAATATCCCACGTGGAAGTTCGACTCATGGGATACTGTATCTACTTGTTTCGATCTTTGTTCTCGCTTGCTTGAGCCATTGTTGGCGAAACTCAAACCATCGACCTGGAGTTTGCGATCGGATCCCCCGCATGATCTTTGGTTGTTTCAAAGGACACTTCTGTTCGTGGACGGCTAGCACCATCTACACCCCAACAACAAATTGATTGACCCCAGTTGGATATCTTCGTGTTCCCAAATATATGAAATATATGGAGGGTTGGAATACATCTACATTGGACGATGGCCTTGGTCCAGGATCGATATGCGCGTGTCAAGAACTCATTTCTTCCAAATAACTAATATCTATCTCTTTGTGTCGATTCGATTCTTAGTTACACCACTCCATCAAGGCCGTGCGAAGTCACTCGTCTACCGGTAAAGCCTATGCAGTGCCGG
Source organism: Hymenoscyphus scutula (assembly GCA_001399465.1). Lineage (NCBI taxonomy): Eukaryota > Fungi > Ascomycota > Leotiomycetes > Helotiales > Helotiaceae > Hymenoscyphus > Hymenoscyphus scutula. The sequence continues at coordinate 38,955 of LKTO01000316.1, read as the reverse complement.
AAGAGAGTGGCTATTCGGCTAGAAAGTTTATCTCATACAGCTAGTAAACTCAAAAACCATCCGGAAACATCTACGGCACAATTGCCTTCTTACAACGTGGATTGTCCTTACCAACACTTAGTGTATTTGGTTTGAAGCTTGAAATATATACAGTACCTCTAATGAATATACCAAATTCCTCTTATACAAATTTATTCTGAAGGCCAACTCGACCGAGGGGTTCCGTTTATGTTGTCTACCCAGGCAGTTTGTACTTCTTTGCGATGATTACGTTTCTAGGAGATCACTTCGTTCTACCTGAAGTCACGAAATTGGATCTTGCCATTGCATCTATTGTGTGGGGGCTTACTTTAGGAATCGGTTTCCTTACCACGGTTAGTTCCTCGTGGTTTACTCTGTTCTTTATATTGACATGAAATCTCCAGTGGACAGCTGTCCAACAAACTCATAGAATATATGCCCGTTATGGGGTGGCGAAACTCAACTCACCATACGTAGTAAGTACTGTTTTGATATTTATCTCAATTACGAACTGCCTATGTACTTACTTATTGGTAGTGGATGATATGGTTAGAAATTAGTGTATGCCTTGCTATGTCCATCATTTCTTACCTTCATCTCTATGGAATTATCCCCCCAAGGTATGCATCACAAGTCCGTTGCAAATTCTTTACAGCTAATTGCAAGTCTTAGTCTGCTTTTCTTCTTCTGGATATGTAAGTAGGTATGCAATTACAGATTTATTCTTTGCTGATTCCAGATAGTGATGACCTGGTCGCTGCAAGTTCAATTCTTACTTCAGATCATTATCAATCGAATTTGCATTCTTTTACCGGATCGACGCAAGGGATCACAGATCAAAATTGGCACAGCTATAATAATCACAGCAATCAATATTTCCGTCTTTTGCATCTGGATCCCAGCAAGGTTGCAAATATCCGAAAAGATAGTTTTGGTGAATGATATCTGGGATAGATGCGAAAAAGTTATTTACTTGATCATCGACGGGTTGCTGAATGCTTATTTCATTTACATCGTCCAGCAGAGACTTGTCAGGAATGGATTTGTGAAGTATGACCGCTTGGTTAAATTTAACAAATTCCTCGTGGGCTTTTCGCTCCTGATGGATGTATTAATTATTACAACGATGAGCCTGAAGAATAGTTTTGTGTAAGTCTCCTGTTCCTTTCCTGAAGCATCTTGATACTAATCACCCTTTAGATACATACAGTGAGCGAAATTTCTCAGGACCCTCAATTTCGGGGGGGATGTTCATGTCGCTTCCTCGTCTCTTAAACCTATCCACAGGCATTAATCTCACAGAGCTGACCTTCCTGGCCCCCTAGATTCCATCCGTTAGCCTACATCGTAAAACTCAATATCGAAATGTCAATGGCAGACCTAATAGTAAAAGTATGCAACTCAACCTCGAAACTCGAAAAGCCAACCCCAATACCGACAAATGTCCATCACCACTTCCCATTCCATCGCATCCGCACCCCAGAAGAACAGACCTGCGAAGACAGCAACTCCATTTCTCTCGAGAGACTCGATAGCGGGAGGAGCCTCAAGGCTTCAGAATCAAAGGACGTGGAGTCATTCAAGAGTGTCACTGAGCTAGGCGATGGGCAACTATCGGTAAAGATGAAGAGGGAGGTACATATGTCTGTGGAGAAGAGGGAAAGTAACAGCAGTCAACAGAAGAGTGTAAAGAGTTCCACTGCAGCAGGGCGGGCTGAGAGAAATGGGTTGGGGGAGTCGGATGAGGAGTCGGATGAGGGTGGGGTGGACGAGGAAGCGGATAAGGAGTGTAGGGTTAGAAGACCAGGGTTGGAAAATGGTATGGGGGTCACAACTACTGTCTCGGCTCATCCATAGAAGCCATTCATTTCACTTTTTCTTCTGGTTTGGGAGGGACTTGTTTTTGATACCCTGGGAAGGGTGTTGGGCCACGGTACGTCAAGGGAAAAGGCTTCATGGAGTTTGGGGTATTTGTTCGCTCATCACGGGTTGATAGCCAGTGACATACATAAAATTGTTTATATAGATAACTTTCGTCGTTCAGAGTAATTCGGAGATGTTGAGTTGGAAGCTTTTCCGGTATGTTAATTAGAATGTGCCAAAGCGAAGTTGGTTCCTTGCATCAGGCTCATTTGGAAGTCATCGGCTTTCACTTCCATTCTGGGTCAGAAGATTTTGGATTCTCTCTTTCCTCCTTTGATATTGACACCGTCAGGCTACCTTTGCAGTTTTCTTCTCCTTTCCATTTTCTAACATAGAATGTCATTTTGAGCTTTCATTCTGACCTTGAACCCGCCCACTCTCGGTTAACCTGTAAAGACAACATTAGAATATAAAGAGCATTAAACCTGGCAAAAGGCAAACGAAAAGAAAAGTCAGCACGAACTCGGCATCCTTTTCCACGCAAAACTTGAGGTGGATTTTTTTGAACAAAAAAGCCCTAACTACGGCCAATTTAGGAGTCCTTGCTTGGATGAGCAGGGCTTAACACCCTGAGGCACTCCCACGACCTCCTGAGGGGTTAGCAAAACAGCCTGTGGAGGTGGAATTGTAGGTATAAAGAGGGAGAACTTGACTTAAAAAAGTAATCCTTTCTACTCTCTATAATAAGAAGCCTTTTAGGAAACCATCTGCGGTTCAGTCGTTTTCAGTAATAATAAAAAGTTTAATAACACATTGTGCGGGCAGGTGAAGGTTGGCAGAAGGAACGAACTCATATCTACGGTAGAAGACCTATGGTTTGCAAATCGTATCCTTCTCAATCTTCCTAAGGAGAAATCTCACTCCACCTCCTCAATCCTCGGTCTCACAATCCCATCCCCATCTTTTAACACCCCACCAGGCGTAATATTCAACCCCCTCAAAACCCCAATCCCACCTCCCCCCACCTCCATACTCTTAGGAATCAACTCATTAACCCTCCAAGCCCTCATCCCCTCCACTACATCCCCTGCATGCCTCCTCACTAACCCATCCCCATCCGTCTCCCCCACATACCCCAAAATCCTCTCTACATCCCCCAAATTGCCCCCAGAAAACCCAAAGCCCATTTTCTTCCCCTCCTCCCTCGCCCTATCCATTGCCCTCACAAAGCTCATAACGAGGAGAATCGCCGATCGCCGAACAATAGCTGCCTCCGGTCCCGTCTCCAGGGTCAGGATATGGATACTTAAATCAATAGCTGTGGAGACGGTGGAAGGATTGAGGTTGGAGATGTTGACTTCTAAAGCGGAACCGATGATTGATATTGCGCTCGCGCGGATGCGGAGGTCTTCCGACCCGCGTTTGCTTTCCCAACCTGAGAGGATTTGAGCGAGGAGTTCTCCGTCTTCTTGGGTTTCTTCTGTTTCGACAACTTCGGAGAGATCGGGGACTTCGCCGTCCCATGCTTCTTTTGCCTCGGCGTCCTTTTTTCGCTTCATTGCATTCTTATTTTCTTGTTCTCGCTCGGTTTTGGGACGGTACCCGCGACGACCTGCCAGAAAGAGAAGGCCTTCCAGGACTGTACGTGCGGTGTCTCCGGCGAAGGTTGAGGGGTTGCTTTGTATTACTTGGAGGAGAGCCTCGCCGAGGCGGAGGCGTTGGTCTAGTTCGCAGTCTTCGTTTGGGTCGACGTAGCGATCGATCAGGTCTTTCATTGTGGCTTTGGGGTGTTTCTGTGAGAGTTGGAGGAAGGATTTTATGGCGCGGAGATAGATGTATTCTTCGGTATCTTGGAGGAGGGAGGAGAAGAGGATCAGCAGGGCGGGGATGTCGAGGATTGAACTATTTGATCGGATTAGGTCGGAGATGAGCTCGAGTCCTTGGACGCGGACTGGTGGTGGAGAGTCGGTTGCAGTGAGATATGACATAGCAAGGCCATATGTCTTTCGGTCTTCCAGTTGTTGGTCTGTTGGTTTTGTCGTCGTCTCGGTTTCTGGTTCGTCGATTGTTGACCGGTAGGTCAACAGTAGTAACAAATTTTGCGCTGTTGTTGACACACCTTGATGCTTCATATGACCGATCTCTTGCAAATCAGATTGTATTCCTGCGAAAGTAGGATCTTCAGGCGAAATTTTGAAGCTTGAAGAGGTCAAGACGATGTTTAGCAAGCTCAGCGCGACTGAAGCTGCATCCTCGCCATTGTGATCATCCCCACCGCCAGTAGCAAAATCGGAGAGAACTTGACTTACGAGGTCAAGTACTTGGCGTGGATTGCTAACAAGCTTGTCTGGGAAAGCAGACATCATCTTTTGCATGACCTTAGCTTCAACGATTCGTCTCTCGAGGTTTTGTTCGTCGTCGGAGATGACTTGAGTGATAATTGTTTGCTCTTTCTTTTTGGGAGCACCTGTGTTTGACAGCCATGCGGTGCATAACCCCATAAACAAATGAGATATCTCGACTTTGAAATCAGGTGTGTTTTCAAGACCCGAAAGGAATGTAATAAACTTATCAGCTGCCATGTCTATTGATTTCAGATCAGGGCTGAGAGAGTTGGGTTTTTGGTCAGTGCCACTTGGCTGCTGGATTTGTATACCACGATCATTGCTCATCCCATATTCCCAAACCAGCTTGCTTGGGTCTGATCTCCCCCTGAATAACAAATTCTGAAGAATTTGACCCAAAATCGGTGAAGGGGCTGTATCCTTATTCGCAGTCTCATGGTCAGAAGCTAATAACTGTACAAGTGTTTTCAAAAGTCTCGTTGCTGAGTTGCAAAAGTTGGTCTGGATGACCTCGCTTTCACTGGGCCAGGATGCTAGTGCCCAGAGCGGAAGAAGAAGGGGCCTCAAAAGTCTTCTCGAGAGGGAGGGGTGAGGGTGAGATGTTAGGAGCGTTGAGAGATCCCGAAGACTGCTTGATACTTTTTTTGAAGAGACAAGTATCTTGGGGGCACCCAGGGTTATGATATCGTTATCAGATTCATGCCGTGGAGTTGGTCGCCCAAGAGTAGGATCAAGGCTTTGGAAAATGGGCTCCACAAAGGCATTCCACCCAGGAGACCCTATAGAACCAGTCAGATGCAACTGTACTAACCAATGGAAAGGAGCTTACCAGGTGCTCCATATTGCTTTCGTCCCAGAATGCCAAACCCAATGATGAAAGCAGCTGCTCTATCCATTTCTGGCTCTCCTTCGCCCTGAAGAAGGGATCTGAGTTGAGGGGCGATATCGGAAAACCATTTTTCTGGCGTGATGCCAGCAGGGGGAGATGAAAGCAAGCGAGATGCTGCATTCAGTGCCTCGTGTGAGACTCCCGAGCGTTTTTCAACTCCGGCCGATGGTCTCGCACGCGAGCTAGGATGTACAAAAAGAACAAATTCAATAGTATCTTGCACTCCACGAGGCCTCAGAGGGATGCGAGCAAGGGCTGATATGAGTGAGGGCCGAAGCCATGGCTCTGCACGTCCGCCGGGTTGAACCAAGTGGCTCAGAACTGGAAGGAGCTTCAAGGCTGAAGTTCTGTTTGCTGTCAGTTCATATCACTAGATTTTAAGGGGCAAAATACCCTTCGATTAGTTGTTTGAATTTTGTTTTGTTTTCTCTTCTGATGCTTTCTGATTCACCGGGGTCAAAAGCTAGCTTGCCCAGTCCGAGTATATTGTCCGCAAGAGGAGGCAGCTCTTGCTTCTTATCGCCTTCCATTTTATTTTCCCTCCCGTGGATACTCGTATGCAGGAGATGTACCTATCTATGCCTACCAGAGCCAGTTTTGGATGCGCAAAAAATAGTCAAGTCCACAACGGCACCATGATTTAATCTGATGAGCTAGGTGTTGTTAAGATTCTGAGGCCCAGGGTTGTAGGGTTGCCTCTATCATTAAAAGAGTTGACTCTAGTTTAGACAGTGGAGGCAAAGAGGTTCTGGTTCCAAGGTTGGGTGGCATCCGTCACGTGAAAGCGCGTTTGCATGGTCTGCACGGCACCTGCACGGTCCACAAACGACGACGTTCGTCTTGAGAAGGAGCTTCACGAGAACCTCTTCTAGAAAGCATCCCAACTACTGCCTCTCGAATATCGATTGCAATGCCTTGATATCCCCTTTTTTCATTCTTCGCCTCCAAAATCTTTACCTACGATCGAGAACGAACCATCGATTGCCTCAAACCCTCGAACACAACCCCAAACGCGAAACGCGCCCTCTCGATCCCTCTCGATCCCTCCTCACTTACACACGACAGCAACCTTCTCTCGCTCTCCCCAGAGCACAACGCAAACCAAGCACTACGCCCTCCCCACAGTTCTCTGATCTCCAATTTCCGAAAGGAAACATGGTCGATCAGAACTTAACCCTAAGCAATTGTTGGTTCTAGCCTTGCGGTCACAGTTGTTCTTCCAAATGACTAGTTATCCGTCTTGCTTGTCTGCGAGGGATGGCAACGCCGAGAGGCCGAGCTGTTCCGCGTGAGCATGGATAATGAAAGGTTGGAAGAATAGTCCAGATGTCGAGAGGCGGTAATACTGGATCCTCCTATGAGCCATACCTGGTAAGAGCCTCCATGGAGGGCGCTCGTCAGGGGTTCCGGCTGGGCATTATACTCTGGTTACGATGGATTGTCTTCGTCGATGCTACAATATGGAGGGGAGATACAATGTGGGACGGGTATGGGCCCTTTCTTGAAAAGTGGTCTTTGGGATCTTCATCAAGCTGTTAGGTGAGGCAAGGCGTTCTCTATTCCCTCTGGACAACGAGGCAGTTGATGGTCTTTTGGCTTGGAAGACCGAGCACAGTATTTGCTGCGGATTTGTCTACAAACAGATTGGCCTCTGCATTTGCTTCCACTTCCGTCAGGTCGTGTCATGGCTTCGATCGCACTCGTCTGAATCACTTGCTTCGGCATTTGTAGCGAGCTTTCGCAACCTTCAAACAGAAGCAGAAACGCAGTTGCTGGTCCTTCAATACACTTCGGTGTAACGAAGACACGACATGCTGTCATGCTCCGGGGTCTTTTATTCTACTCGAATTCTTCTTCTGCTGGCTTTATAGAGATGAGTTCGCTCTTTTCCATTCAGTGAAGACGTCCCATATCTGTTTCTTCCTGGCCATTTGCTCTTCGGAGCTCATGAAGGACATTGTATCCACCCTCTCCTGCACAGAATCTCGCTTCCACGGCGCAGTCAGCTCACAAGATCTTTGCAATGGCAGCAGCCACATGCATTGCCGCATTGCGAAATCCCAACCAGCCGCATCAACTTTCTCCCAGGGGCTCCGTCCCTTGGTGATGGAAGACGCCGACACACAGTCTTTCATCCTCGCGATGACTTGACATCCCTTCCTCCCCATCCTTCACTGTGGTGGTAGAGATGATCAGCGGTTTTTGTTGATGTCTTTTGTCCGCCTTTTTTCGCCTTGCCTGATGCAAAGGAAACATAAAACTAATCTCAGAGGGTACTGCTATTCAAACAGAGAGAAGCTTGCATGTTTGCGTGGAGGGTTTTCTATGGATCTCGAGTCACCCGTTTCCTGTCCGGTCAGTTGATGGGGTTTGAATCAAGGCTGTGGGTGGGCTTGATTGTTGATGGTGGGATAGGGTTGTGGGCTTGGTTGATTGTGGTTACGTGGCGCAAAAGATGGAAGCAGCGGTAAGATACATCTTTTTACTCTCACTGCTAACACAGTGTCAAGTTCCTCCTCCATTTCTTCGAGAAATAGTTCGGCGTCCGGATTGGGACCCAACTCGTGTTGAAGTCAAAGCTTAGTGCTTGTCTGGTCTGGGTATCTTCGTCCTACTTGCTTGGATCTACGGTTTTGGTCCTTGATTGCTGTGTTAGCTGTGCTTGGGTTGGATATATTTTGGGTGTGTGGTTTCTGGGGATACAATGGGCAGGCCTGATGGTTGGGTAGTCCTGGGTTGTCTCGTCTTCGAGGCAACCCCTCCATTTCTTGGGGATAAGTTTACCCTGTTCCTTTTTTACAATGGGTAGCTACTAATTGATTAATAGGTGTTTTCAGACATCATCGCGATATAGATGCTGTTCCACCTCTGACCTTCCGGGACTGCTATTTGCCAGGTCCTCCTTGTCGCCTCCCCCCCCTCCCCCAGTCCATTTCCCTGACACCTCACAATTCCGAGAATTACCCCCAGTCGCCCAGCTCCCGAATACCATTCTAAATAAGCATACCCTTTCATACGAAATGGAACACTGGCCAGAGTGGCCCAGTGGTCAATGCAACGGTCCGAAATGACGGTAAACTATGAAATCTACCTCCCAACTATATTCCCTCTACCTCACCATTTAATTATTAATGTAAACCCGGAAGGGATCATTCATAAATCCTGTCAGTCACGAGTCCGCAATGACCAAAAACTACGTTCTACTATATAGGGCCATTCAATAATCAATGTAAACCCGGGAGGGATCATTCATATATAACAAGGAGTACACGCCAGCACCTAGTTGGGGCTGGGACAGTTGGAACCTTTTTTTGTTGCTGTTTTTGGTATTTTTTTAGAAACATTTTTTTCGCTCAGGGAAGGAAGAGGATTGTCCCTGTACAGACATCCGACCTCTAGGGGGGCCGTGAAAAATTGTCAACAAGGGTAAAATTCAAGGAAATTCATAATTGACATCCTCAGGTTCGTCATTTTAAGAATCGCCGGTTGAGCAACAAACAACGAAGCCTCGCATCATATCTCGCGATTTCTTAGCACGCTAAAAGGCGAGGTTTTGAATGTTTGAATCTCAGTAAGAAATTAAATCCATAAAGATCCCTTTGCTAGACTGATTCGTCCTTGTGACATTTTGAATTAGAAAGAGTAAGAGACATTGACTTTTCAGTTCCTTTGTTATCTCCACACAATTATAGTACTGGCCAATTGTATTGTCACATTAAACTTTCAAGTATTGTGTCGAGTAATGTCAGTCATGAAATTATATTGTCTAAGAAAACCCGCTTGCTTAATTAGCCCAAATAAACTTTTGAGAATGAGGTCAATACTTTAGACTAAAAAACAGTTGTTGAAATCGAAGGTGCTTTAATAGGTCCAAGCTAGATCATAGCAGTATCCGCAATTTCAACAGTGCTGCTTAGGGCTTTGTTTGAAATTATGCGCGGGAACGACCACTCATTTATATCGGTACCCAGATCGTGAAGACAAGGCGATTGTGAAGAAGCATCCATCAGCTAAGTTTCGATCGAGTATTAGATGCCTCGCTTACCAGGCCCAGAAAATAAAACCTAACGGCGATTAATAACCTACTGTCGAACTTGGAAAAAAGGCCAAGGGATAAGGATTACAGATATAGAAGACTATGTTCTACTTATTCTCGTTCTAGATGTGCCCGATATCCTTTCATATATTGAAATTCAAGTCAGGAATGAAACTACTCCTTAGAAGGAACCCCACACCTTCGGCCGTTAGTTGCTCTTGTGTTCTATCTTCCCAACACACTGTAAGACCAATCTAATGTAAATCTCATTGTGTCCTCGAACCCGGGGCGAGTAACAAAATCGTTAATTTGAGTGACAGACGGTGGAACGAGCACACTTCTCTCTGCAAATAAAGCAAAGTGGGTATCATAAGAAAAGTCATCTCCCCCAATCAACATTTGGCAGAGACTCTTGATGCGTAATAGACAAAGTGATAAAAGGGTTATGAGATAAAAGACCAAATAACTTTTCCGAATCTCAGACGCTTGCAACTGTGCCCACACTGAAAGGTTGAACACCAAATCTCCCATTCGAAGGGCGTTTCAATAGTAGAATTGGTCTCTTCATTGCCATCTAGTCTCATGACTGTTTTATCGAGGCGATCATACAGTATAATACACATCTCACCTGAGCAACCCTTGCCTAAACGCCCTCTTACATCTCCTAAATATGCTACATTGCTCTCCTCTTCCGAGAGAACTTATTTTGTGAATAATCTTCCACTTCCCCCTTTGCCCTCTCCCGCATTCTGCGCAACGACATCCCAATCAATCACATCCCACCACTTCTCCACATACAATCTCTTGTTGGCTACACCATAGTCTCGGAGGTAAACATGTTCCCAGGTATTAAGGCATAGAATCGGAGTAATGTTCGCGGCTCCTGGAGGCAGCTGGAGCTTGTTACCACTTTGTGGACCATGGGCTCCTACTCCGTTTACAGGCTGTTGTTGATTCGCTCGCCTTACGGCTTCAGGGATCGATTTATCTTCCGTGTTCATATCCACATTTTGTCTTCTGAAATGGGCCTTTGGATATGGTGAACCAGCCAAATAGGTAGACAGCAGGGAGTATTTTTCACCTGAATCCACAACTAGCCATACAAAGCCGGGACCGAACATGGCGCATGCAGTGTTGACAAATTCCCTCTTGAGGGTGTCGATCGAGGAGAAGGAACTGACGAGCTTTTCTTTGAGATGTGCAGGTATGTCGCGGCGTACACCATCCCTAGAGAGCGTTTTGAAGAAGAATTGGTTGTTGTGGGCCATGCTGGCATAGTTGAAAGTTGGAGCTTGATTGGGATCTCGGGCATATTTTTCAAGAATATTCTTAACGTCTAGGTTCGCATCTCCGGGTGCTAATTAATCAGATGGTCAGTAAAGATTGGCTTGATGGCTGCAGAAGAAAGGAAGGATTTGCATACCCACTAGCAACCGATTGAGGCCCTGGACCATCAACTCCTGATATTGTGTCCATGCGATGTTGAAGCCATCAACAGACAAGAGTCCTGGCACACCATCCTTGGAGAAGTTCTGATCTAGAGGAGGAACTGAATGTAAGGATCGACGGCATGCGAAGGATGAAGGTTGTTTGAAGAGCGCGCGGCCTATTCGGGGGGCTAGTGAGGGCCGTAACATTGTGTTGTGTTGGTAATTGATGCTCCAAAGCTTCTAAACTCTCCCACCCCGGGGGTCTATCAAATATTTTGACAACCTTTGGCGCCTTAGGTTGGCGGAATGGCGGAAGATAATCCGTTCCGATGCCAAGAGATGACCTGGACGGCCCCCTCCGAACAAAGCCGGCCGAGTTGATGCCCGCAACATCGCTGGCTTCCGTTGCCGTAAAGATTAGCTATCCAGCTATTTGCTATTAATTCCTCCAAATAAGAATGACCAAAAACTCCCTTCCTCAAACTGTTCGGTTCTCGTCGAAGAGAAGGGTATATTTGGAGCCTCCTTAACCGTTGTGACTTGCGATGGAGGGCCATTATAATCGCAATGTAGAAACATTCAGAGAGAAAGAGTATCCCATGCTCAAGGGTAATTATTCAAGCAAAGAGGGGAAAGGTGTCAAACTTGCTAACAAAATAAACAGATGCCATTTATCTCGACCATGCAGGAACAACTCTTTGCTCAAAGTCACTCATGGAGAAGTTTACGACAGACATGATGTCGAATCTGTATGGGAACCCTCACTCCGCCTCTCCTTCCTCGCAGCTATCAACCACTCGAATTGAAGACACTCGGCTGAAAGTCCTTCGATTTTTCAAGGCTGATCCAGGAGACTTTGATGTAGTGTTTGTTGCCAATGCGACTGCTGGAATCAAGTTGGTTATGGACGGTCTGCGAGCGCTGGATGGGGGGTTCAGCTATACATACCACATGGATTCGCATACGAGCTTGGTTGGTGTACGAGAAGGAGCCCAGGCTAGTCAGTGCCTGGGAGACCAAGAGATCGAAGACTGGTTATCAGGAAACGACAGCGGGGGAGATATGCCAGGCTCAATCTCGAGACTTTTCGCATACCCCGCCCAGTCGAACCTTGATGGACGGCGATTGCCTCTATCATGGGTACAAAGGGCGAAATCTCTATGTTCTCCAACTTCGTCCCCAACATACACGTTATTAGATGCTTCTGCGCTGGTGTCGACAGCGCAACTTGATCTTAGCGATACCACCGCTGCCGCCGACTTTACTGTTCTGAGCTTTTATAAGATCTTTGGTTTCCCAGATCTAGGAGCTTTGATTGTTCGAAAAGACGTTGGTGCAGTTCTTCAAACACGAAAGTATTTTGGAGGAGGGACTGTTGATGTCGTACTGTCCGTCAAGGAACAATGGCATGCCTTAAAGGGGCAAGCTCTGCATGAAAGCCTTGAAGATGGAACTTTGCCATTTCACAATATCATGGCTTTGAGTTCTGCAATCGATGTTCACGCCGATTTGTACGGCTCCATGGATCTCATTGCCAAACATACAGCTTTCTTAGCAGCAAAGCTTCACACTGGCTTGAAGTCCCTAAAACATACCAATTCCATGCCTGTGTGCGTGGTTTATTCTAAGGCTATTCTCTCTGAAAATCATATCCAGGGTCCAGTTGTTGCTTTCAATGTTCAAAACGGACAAGGTGCCTGGGTCAGTAACGTGGAATTTGAAAGATTAGCGTCTATCCGGAACTTTCATATTCGAAGCGGAGGGCTTTGCAATCCTGGAGGTGTCGCTAATCATCTTGACCTCGAGCCTTGGGAAATGAGGCGAAATTTTTCAGCGGGCTTTAGATGTGGTCTAGAAAGCGACATTTATGCTGGAAAAATCACTGGCATCATCAGAGCAAGTTTGGGCGCAATGAGCACGGCAGGTGATGTGGAGGCTTTCGTTTCGTTTGTGAAGGAATTCTATGCAGAAAACAATCCAGTTCGCTATGAGTTAGACCTCAAGACAGAAACAAAGCCCTCCGCTCATTTATTCGTTGAAAGCCTCACAATCTACCCCATCAAAAGTTGCGGAGGATATAATATTCCCCCGACTGCAAGTTGGGTAGTTAGACCGGAAGGTCTTGCTTGGGATAGAGAGTGGTGTCTGATCCACCAAGGAACCGGGCAAGCTCTTAGCCAGAAAAGACATCCCAAAATGGCCCTCATACGCCCAGCACTTGACTTCGATCGAGGCTTATTACACATTGAATACCGTGGACAGTCGTCTGTGCCAGAACAGATTTCAATCCCTCTTTCAGCTGACCCAGCGTTTTGCACCCTAGCGACAAACCACAGACTTCTCTCATCGCGTGTATGCGGTGACAATATCGTCGCACAACCTTACAACACCGAGATTAATGATTTCTTTTCTCGAGTTCTTGAAGTTCCATGTGCTCTAGCAAGATTTCCCGCTGGAGGTTCAGAATTTGGAACGAGGCATTCAAAGGCGCACATGCAGAAACACCAGCGCCAAATAAACATCTCCTCTCCAAAGAAAGAATCAATACCCGGAGCATACCCATCACTACTTACACCTCCAGACTCTGATTGCGAAGCAGCACCTCAACCAATTCTTCTCTCAAACGAAAGCCCAATCCTCTCAGTGAACAAATCAAGTATAAATGCCTTGAACGAGGCCATCGCCAAAACAGGTGGCAATCCCACATCCGCAGCAGTATTCCGAGCAAATATCGTTATTGCTTCCACCTTTCCCGAAACCGAAAAACCGTATGACGAAGATCACTGGACTAAGGCCAGGATTGGACAACAAGATTTTCAAATGATGGGATCTTGTAGGAGGTGTCATATGATCTGTATCAATCAGGATACTGCGGAGAAGGATGAGGAACCCTTTATTACTTTGGCAAAGACTAGGAGGTTTGACTCGAAAGTGTTTTTTGGGAGTCATATGTGTCATGTTCCTGATGGGAGTGGTACGAGGGAGAGTCTGTGTCCCACTATTAGGGTGGGGGATTTGGTTATTGTAGATGCCGCGGAATAGACAACAATTACTCAATTCAAATATATGCTTCTTTTTCTCCCTGAAGACGGGAATTCACTTGCTGTTTTTTATGTTACTTGTTTGTTTTTGCAAACTACTATAAGGACCAATTCAATTTTGAGATTTAGCTTTTTTAAGTTGAGGACTGTACTAGAAGATCTAGTCTAGGTATATTCTCCTATAGTGTTGCAATTTCAAGATAAATCTTCTTGGGATTTTTGAAACTACCTATACTGAGGTTTGGTTCCAGGTTCCACCTTCCCCACAATGATCGGACGGCATACGGGAGGCTCAAACTTTCATACCCCTCCAAAAGGCTAGGATACCTTAAGTACTGTAAGGTTCACAGACAACTCCACCTCGAAAAAACGCCGACCCCAAAAATACAGTCAACGTCAAGAGCATGACAGCAACAATATCAAATTTCATCCCTCTCGACACCAAAGACGTCGCTGGAAAAATGGCAGAAATTGCAACTCCCACCTCAACACTATCGAGTCGCTACAGAGGGGTACCATATGTTTTCCCATCCCCCTCCACATGCCGAACCTCCATGTGCCCCTACGATTGAGCGCACACTAACATATTGGAACACAGGCAACAGTAGAAGATCTAGACCCTCCTTCGGCCCTGTCCTGCAACCCCTCAGATCCCATCTCCCATGCGCTCCTCTCCGCCTTCGAGAGGGATTACACACACCTCACAGTCGTTTCGACGGACACCCGCGCCCTCCTGGGTTACCTCTCTATCCCGCACCTACAATCGCTACTGAAGTCGGGCACGGTAAAGGAGAGTGATGAGGTGAGCAAGGCGATGACGAAGTTCAGGAGGAAGGGGAGGGTTTATAAGGTTATTACTATGGATACACCGCTTGAGGATTTGGAGAGGTTTTTTAATGGGGAGGGAGGTGAGGGTCAGGGGGGAAAGCAGGAGTTCGCTGTTGTTACGGATGAGAGGAGGAGGTTTGTGCTGGGGGTTGCTACGAGGACTGATTTGGAGGAGTTTGCTAGGAGGAGACCTGCTTGACGGCTTATGGGCAGTGGGACGTGGAATGAATGAAGATTACACGGGAGGCATGGATGGACTTGTTTCTGCACCCAGTGCGTCTTTACTGCTCTTACGGACAAGAGAGTGGATTCAAACTATGGACTTTTCCTCCAACTGGGCTCAGAATAAACGAAGATTGCCCCGCTGTTCCTATTTGTTTTGGGAATAAAGGATTGGGAATAAAGGATTGGGAGGTACCGAGCATCTCTCTCCGCCCATACATTCTCAATTGGTTCGGTAAAAAGTGAAATATTTATTCCTATCTCTCGATTCTCTAAGCCAGACCCAAGGTGATTGTTCCATGACAAAAAAGTAAACAAAACAGCTTCATCCGAAAACTTGTATCAACTGCGGGTTACCAGTTGACAGAGGGAACAGTGATGACACGGGCCCAACAGAGATCTTAGCTCAAGCACCCCCTCGTATACGTGATTGAATTACTGCACCAGGTAACCCGGATGTAATCTTCATATATCCGTCCATCCCGACTCCCTCCGACATCTGATCTTCTTCAAGTGTGATCTTTCCGACAAGTGCTGTGCACACACTTCTTTCCAATTCTCTTTTCGCAATTGCTATTTTTTTTGGTTCAGTCTCGTGCCTGTATCACTCCTTCCACAAGCTGTACGAGTAGCTCCAGCGATAAGGACCGACGTGAGCATTCCGTATTCCCCCTCTTGTTATTGTCAACTGCCAATCCCTCGAAGACGATTCAACCAATTCCTCTGGATTCTATTCTCTCATCTCTTGAGCTTCGCTAACCAACAATTGTCACAATTAGAACTGGCCAGAATGGGGCTCCTCTTCCCTTCCCAGGACACACTTCACGGCGTATTCCACCCCGCTATTCCCTTCGGTCGCGCTTCAGTCTCGACGGCTCAACCCCAGAAGGTTGCCCAACCCAAACGAAGCTCCTTGGATGCTCGCACAGAGCTTTATACCACCTGGTCTGTCGTAGAGGATGCGAAAAACAAGGCGAGCAAGTTAAGCGCCGAAGCCACCAAGGAGTTTGAGTTGGCAAGCGAGAAAGCTAAAGCTAAGGCTGGGCACATCGAGTTGTATTCTGCTAAATACTATGCTGCTTGTACTTTTGGTGGACTTTTGGCTTGTGTAAGTGTTTATTACTACTGTTTGACTGTCGGTCTGTTGCTTGTTTGGAAGATGTTGTGCCAATATGGTTGGGTGAATTGAATTGTTCAGTGACGTTGGAACATTTCTCTTCCTCTCCAAACAATGCCTTGAGAATCCATTGCACATCTACAATGCTCCCCCCCAAAGCGTCTCCGTCAAAGGGCCTCTCATAATGTAATCTAATATCCTCCCAGGGTCTCACCCACACCTTCGTCACCCCCCTCGATCTCGTAAAATGCCGTCGCCAAGTCGATTCTAAACTCTACACGGGAAACTTCCAAGCCTGGTCAAAGATTGGACGCGCCGAAGGATTTCGTGGAATCTACACAGGCTGGAGTCCAACATTCTTTGGATACTCGGCCCAGGGAGCTTTCAAATATGGAGGATATGAGTACTTCAAGAAGTTCTACTCGGATGTGGTGGGTGTTGAGAATGCCCACAAGTATAAGACTTCCATTTACTTGGTTGCTTCTGCTTCTGCTGAGTTTATTGCGGATATTGCGTGAGTGTTTATCCCCACTACTTGAATCGATGACCGAGTGGTGGTTGTATTAATACGTTTTAGACTGTGTCCATTTGAGGCTGTGAAGGTTCGCATGCAAACTACTATGCCACCATTCGCCAAGGGTACGATCGATGGTATTAGTCAAATCACCGCAAAGGAGGGTTATGCAGGTTTGTACAAGGGATTGTATCCTCTCTGGTAAGTCAATTCCCCTGTAACTCGCATCTGCTTTACACTTGAGCCATTCCCAAAACTCATGCTAACATCTCCCACCCCAGGGGTCGACAAATCCCCTACACAATGATGAAATTTGCCTCGTTCGAAACAATCGTCGAAATGATCTACGCGCGTCTCCCTGGCCAAAAATCAGATTACTCCAAAGCCGCTCAAACAGGAGTATCCTTCACCGGTGGTTACCTAGCTGGTATCCTCTGCGCTATCGTCTCTCATCCTGCTGATGTCATGGTCTCGAAATTGAATGCTAATCGCCAGGCTGGAGAGGCTTTTGGTGCGGCGCTTGGTAGGATTTATAAGGATATTGGATTTTCCGGACTGTGGAATGGATTGCCAGTCAGGATTTTCATGATTGGGACGCTTACCGGGTTGCAGTGGATGATTTATGTAAGTTCTGATTTGAGAGAAATGGGAAAGTGAGCGTGCTAATCTGTTGCAGGATTCGTTCAAGGTTTTTGTTGGGTTGCCTACTACTGGTGGTGCTGCTCCTCCAGCTGAGAAGTAGAACGAGTGATAGGTTGGTGAGCATATTCAGTTGTTGAATGCAAGAGCGGCGACAAATCGAAGTAGAACAATGGTGGGCGGGGTAGAGAGGAGTAACAATGATGGAAACATGGAAGTGAGCCAGTACCTGTTAGTCTTTTGTCAATCTGCTTATTTGTTTCATTGAATTATACCCATGTGCTCACTCATGCTTGTCAATACAATATTTATTGTTTGCTGAAAACTATGTCATTGCTCAAGATATGGAGGTCATTTGTTTTTGTCGCCCCAGCATATTATTCTTGAGCTTCGCCTTGGTCAAGTACTTTATTTTCAAATTAGCTTGGTCTACCTCGGAATTGTTGCGGAGCTTGAGGTGTGAAAAATACAGTTCTTGTCCGACGATAATTTCATCCGAGAGTTCTCAATTTTTCGAAACTTTTGAACCAATTTTATGCTGGGACGAATATAAGGCAATCAGGAAAACGTGTTTCTGTCCTTATCTAAAGTAGGCATATCTAAATACAGGTTTTTACTTTTACATTCCTCCCTTATCACTTCCTTTTTCTCACTTCCTTTTCTCTTTTCCTTTTCTCACTTCCTTTTCTCACTTCCTTTTCTCACTTCCTTTTCTCACTTTCTTTTCTCACTTCCTTTTCTCACTTCTTCGTTGACACATTCCCAGATCTCACTTCTCTGTTCTCTACTTTGAAATGGGGCTTTTTCTCTTCTATTATGAACCAGGATTCCTTCTTATATCAGCTGTAAAATTCGTTTGTACCTTGCAATTCCATTGGACTTTGGAACGATTTAATTTTGGTACTCCATATGAAACAAAAGATACTTTGTGATTGCACATTCACGTGTACCTTACAAATGACAGGTCTTCTATACTACACCGTTAATAACTTGCTTGTGTTACTGAAACTTTTGCGAATCATTGTTTCACATTTTCTGTCAAAGACTTGAAATCAAATCAATCAAATCACATCAAGACCAGCAACATGATCTTATCTTGCCAATTCTTGCTCGCTACTTCGTTTATTGGTCGCTGTTTCTCCAAAATTTATATAAACCCTGACCAAGTCTCTTCATCATTCGAGCAATTCCAGAAAAGTAGGTCCCCTTCTAACTCGACGCCACACTCCCTATCTCTCCCTATCAGGACAGCAATTACTCAAGCCATTACGGCACAAAAACCAACTGCGAAATGCAACAAAGTCCCAAAGCATCGAAGCCGCCTAAACTCGAGGATAAAATTTCATAAAGTACAGAGCTGATGTAACATCGAGCAATGTATAAAGCTATAAATGTACAAAATCGACTAGATGGGGAATAGCTGGGGTAAGGTCGCACGAATAGGAGGGGTTGGAGTGATAGGCGAAAACGGGGCCAAAGATAAGGAAATAAAATCTGTGTATGGATGATCTGCTTATCTCGTGCAATGACATGCTTCTATCATTGACCTGACAAATCAGAAGATGAGAATGGCGGAAAAGTGATCGCCGAATGCGGATACATCTCTTTCTCGTACCTGAGTGGTGATGCGCAAGCAGCGGAAAGCTATATTGGGAATTGCGTCATTGAAGTCTTTCTTGCTCATTGTATGGTTAAGGAGGGGGACAAATCTCGCGATGTGCCAAGGTCAGCCCCTCGCTTCACCTGCGAGGCGAGGTCACTTTCTGCCGCATCTTCTTCATATATCAGGTGTTTTGGTTGGAGTGTTCCGCAATGACCTGCAGTTCTTCCACTTCTTTGCTTTTTGCTGACACATATCCAGTCGTCACATAAATGACTTTCCCGTGATCTTTGATTCCATGGACAGGGTGAGTTCTTGTGTAGCAACACGATTTTTCCAATCAGGGAGCTTCAATTCGGCCACGACTCCTCCATTGAGGCATTGAGGACATTCAGCCTTTCCACCTTTCCACCCTTCCCGTCCTCGCCGATGACGGTCAACTCCGTGACCTGAGGAGAGAAGAGAGCTTGGCTGCCCACGGGTGGATTTCTCGCTACCTGCTTCAAGGTTGTATTACCTACCCCGTTCTTTCCTCATGTCATTCTGTCCTACAAGGTTTTTTGCCATCACGTCAACTTTGGTCCTGACTTAAAAAGACTACCAGCTCTTCAAAGACAACCTCGCCCCCCCCAGCAAAGACAACAACCACACCACATCTTGAGAAACCAGAAAACATGAGCGCAAGAGGAAGCACTGAAGTGAGCCACGGCCGTGGTGGTAAGTTGGTCCCCTCCTTGTGTCCGCGCCCAGAGTGACTAACATACGATAGGAGCCGGAAACATTGGCGCCGACAACACCCCGTATGTTTTCTGCTGCAATCGTCCCTTGGGTGTATTTTCTATATCGTAGCAAAAACTTACCCTTTTCAGATATGGTGATGGAGAAATCGTTCGGGAGGGAGCAGCTGGGGATCACGGCGATGGAGCTTTCAGCACTGGCCGAGGCGGAGCAGCCAACATCGGATCCCCCCACCAAAAAGCCACCGTACGAAAAGACGAAGTCGCCATCCCCGAAGTCGCTCTTCGCCCAAGCATGGAGAACGAGAACTTTCACGTCGGAAGAGGTGGTGGAGGAAATGTTCATCTCGCAGGACCTGAAGGCACCAAGCATCCAGAAGGACTCGCAGACAAGTTGAAGAACAAGTTGTTTAAGAAGAAGGCCGCAAAGGAGGAGCCCAAGGCATAGACTTTCGAGTAGAGAGACCTGGCGAGATCAGCACACTTCTTTGTTTTTTCCTCTTTACCTGGATGGATGGAAAGGTACACCAGTTTGAGCGGAGTTTGCGTTTTTTTTACTACTGATACCACCCTTTTCCCCCTGTCATCTATGGCAATTGCGATTTTCCTCTGCGAATCTGACCATAGATAGCGATGGAATAATAATATGAAACTGCGCATTATCATTCTCCCTGTTCAATGATTAGAAATTGTCAAACTTGAATTTTCTGCATGTTTTTGGTGAGCCGGCCTGTTTCTTTTAACACCGTTGCAGAGCGAGAAAGAATCGGGATAGGTATGGTTTCGACGTATGATCAGACTAAGATATATAATAAATAAATTATATAGGTAAAGATTGGTTTAACAAAACAAGTCGAAACGACGTACTCCAGCTGGAGCTGAGCGAGTGACTACGCGCCTCGGTACTATTACTAGCGCGTACCGGGTATTCGCGACAGCGAGGTTGACCCGCCAGCTGAAGTCAAAACCATATCAACAATCTGTAAATTCACCTCACAAATGATCAGGTTCAGTGAATTCTCATCCATCCGTCGGGGTCTCCTCGTCCTCCCTCCTTGCTATTAATACTCAATACCTCCTCGATCTCCCTTCTTCGAGTGCGCGCCGTCCCTCTCTGTCATTACAGGTTCATTCGTCCCAACACCACCACACCACCCTGCAAAGGAATCTGCGACTCTGCGGACTTTCGACTCCCACGATAGCTTGCAGTAGGCAAGACTGTTAGTACCTAAGGCGACCTCTCAAGGTAATACAGTCCTACCTGTGCGAATAAGGACACCCCTTTGCTTGAATATTAACTAAGAAGCTAACATCACCTATGTAGATTTACTTCCCTCTCGAGCAGCAATGGCCGGGAAGATCCAAAAGGGCAAGCGATCGAAGCGCCGAGCGGCGCCCTATCCGACCAAACCACCGAAGTTACCGAATTCGAAGCGCGTGGATAAAGCTGTCGTGATCAATTTCGAGATCGAATACCTCGACGTACCAGAAGAGGACATCGCGAGGGGCAATTTGACAATCGCACAAAATAATCTGGTTGACGAGTCGGAGTATGTCAAATCTCCCTTTAACCCAAAAGGCGCAAATACTGGTGAATTGGACCTCCGTGTTCATATCACGCCGCATGAGGCATGGACTGGCATGAGAAAATACGCCAATTTTGTCAGTAAGTAGTATGCCAAAGGTCTTTTATCCTCTTAAGCGACTAACGGATATCTTCAAGTCCAAGGAGAGACATACACTAGTGAGGAAATCGTGTTTGTCCGAGGCGATCATACCCCACCATCAGATGGAGACCTCCCACAAAATAAGAAGGAATTCTGGGTGGCCAAAATCCTACAAGTGAGAGCTTCAAGTTCGCAACACGTGTACGCCTTGGTTGCGTGGCTTTATTGGCCAGAAGAACTTCCACCACCAGCCAAGAAATGTCCAGATCAAATTTCTCCCTTTGGAGGCCAGCGCAGTTACCACGGCGATCATGAGTTGGTAGCTTCAAATTATTTGGAGGTACTAGATGTATTGAGTTTCGCCGGAAAAGCAGATGTCGTGGAGTGGGATGAAATGACCGATGGCTCTGAGTTCATGGTAAGGAATCTTTACTGGCGCCAAACCTTCTGTAACAGAACCGGTGCTTTGTCGGTAAGTCTTATAATTCCAACTCCAAAGAAGCGAATCTTGCTAATATATCTTAGAAAATTCGAGAGCACTGCATCTGCCGTCTTCATTACAATCCGAATATTTCCATGTACATTTGCGATAATCCGGCGTGCGCGGTTTGGCTTCACAAAGTTTGCCTAATCGAAGAACATTTGCGGGAGGCTTTCAAAAAGCTAAAGCCCAAACTCGAGACGGATCCGTTAGTTGTGAAGAAGAATCTCAAAGCCAAAAAGCCGATCTATTCGAGCATACTTGCTGGCGAACTTGACACAACTGGAGCCGAGTTGAAGATCACCATCCACGATCTCAGAAAAACTAGCAAGAGGACCTGGTCAGAGCACGTCAAATGTCCAATGTGCAACCAGCAGATTTCACTATGATTCGATAAAGGGGTTGTCTCTCAAGTGCTGAGTAGACCTTGTCTTTATATCACCAAAATCTTCACACGCACTCCTTTTTCGATACAATTCCCGAGTTGGAACGACGACGCTCTCAATCGCTCTTTTTGACCAATAGCATCCTTCACGATACTCCTTGGTCAACCACAAGTCGGATGCGGATGGACGACAGCCGGAGTCATTGCAACATCGCTGTTTTCTTTCTTCGCGTTTTGATATTTTGTTTTACCAGCATGGCGTTTTTGGAACCTGGTATACCTTTTGCTTTTATGTTGGACTGCAAACTTTTTTCTCTCTTTTTTTCCCATGAACGAAAGGCATACAATAGTGACCACAATAATGCATTACGAACGTTAGCGAATACCGTTCGGGAGCCCCACGGGTAGTGATTGTCCGAGACGAATACGGACGGGTGATACATATGATAGACATCGAATGTCAAGGACTTTAGGAAAAGAGTGCTATGGGCTATGAAGGGCAGCGTGATTGCCAAGACAATTTGGCGAAGCAAGGTGGATGTTTTCTTCTATTAGGAGGTAACTGCCTAAGATTATGTATGTGAAGGCGAAGGCAGAACGTAAAATAATAATAAAACTGTAAAAATTAACAGTATCTTCCCTTTACGCTACAAGGATAAAGACAAAGTTTGTGCTAAAGAAATCTTCCAGGTATCGAGTAACTGAATCGCTAGAGTCTGAGTTTCCGGGGTAGCGACAATCTAGCTTTAGTCCCTGTCTATATTATACTATTTATGAGTACTTACCCTCTGAATTCTTATATAACTCTCTTATTTGGAAATTTATAACAGCTTTCTTCTTGTTGTAGATGTTGAATTATAATCACGTCCATTTCCAAGCAGGCAAAGTAACTATTTTCTTATATATTGAATTATAAATACGCACCTCGTATCTAAATATGCAAAGTAACCATCTTCTTTGAAACTCTTTATTCATACCAACGGTAGGTACGAGTATGGTTAAGCTTTATCTCGTATATACTAGTCATATGGACTTTGTCTGATAAATACTCGACCTCAAACAACGGGAACGATGCAACCTCTGATATTTTTTTATTAGAAAAGGGAGTGACGATAAGACAGAAGGAGGAGGGACTTTTAGTGGTAGAATGAACAGTAGACGTTTTGGAAAACCAGGATCGGATTCATGTTTCCAATTACAGGTTCTGCCTCCTTTGGGAAATAGATAGGAAAGGAGGTTTCCTAAACAAGAACCTGACCTTGATAGAGTGCCGGTGGATAGCCGAGACAGACTTGGATGACCTAGCTCCCGGTGGACACAAAAAGCGGCAGCATTATTTTAGCCTTCAGCATTACTAAAGCCTAAACCACAACGCAAATAAGATAAAAACTTTCCAAACCTTAAGGAAGAGTAAATTGAGGCATTACGCATCTGCTCAAATTTTTTTCATATTTTTACGACTAGTTATTGTTGATTTATCACATACAGTTTTGGTAGAGTCGCTAAATTATGCTGCCACTTTTTGTGTCCACCGCGAGCCTAGCTAACACTATCTATCCAGGAAGGTGTTCTATCTTCCAAATGCTGATCGCCTGCATCAAGGTATGAAGGTGGATTCTAAAATGTCTACCTCCGCAATGTAGAAACAAGTGTAACCCTTCGTTCGCCACTAGGTAGTAGTGATGGATGACCTTCTAGTATATTTCTCCACGGGGACTATCGATAAGGAGTCGAAGGATAAGGAGCTGGAGAAAGAAGGTTTCTTTGTATCACCCCACGGCGGTATAATGGCGTCACAGGAACGCCTTCGCTGCGCACCTAGAGATTTTTACTGGTGAGTTGACTGCAGACTGTTCACCACCCTGAGTCACGCCTGAGATAGGTAGAGAGACTGGTAGGATTGGTTGCAGGAGCAGAATTCATGCTTAATTAATTTCAATTGCTGGTGGCTGGGCAGCCGCAGCCGCAGACTCGGA
Source organism: Hymenoscyphus scutula (assembly GCA_001399465.1). Lineage (NCBI taxonomy): Eukaryota > Fungi > Ascomycota > Leotiomycetes > Helotiales > Helotiaceae > Hymenoscyphus > Hymenoscyphus scutula. Next base: position 15,164 of record LKTO01000316.1, on the reverse strand, counting down.
TTTAACAGAATTTTCCATGTTGTTCCATCCCCAACCTTGGCCGTGTTGATCCCTGCAGACTGATTGATAATCTTGAGCCCTCTCGAGCCCTCTCGAGCCCTCTCGAGCCCTCACGCCTCTCCCCCCCTCTCCCTCAACCCCCTCATAGCAGCATAGCAGAGCAGCGCCACTCACCTGCAGAGAGAGTATCAGGCAAGAAATTCCACCTCATCGCTCTGTCCGTGAGCCAGTCGCAGTTGAGAATACTTGTCCTCCGGCTTTGATCCAGTTCCACCTACGACTCTGCAGAGCCCTGCTGCCCGCACCGCACCCCTCTCTACTGCGAAATCAGTCCTCAACTGCCGCAGTGCAATACCTACTTGACCCTATCAGCCCTAACCTACACCTACACCTACACCCACACCTACACAATCTAATTCACTTGAGCCTCTAGGTCTCCTCTGAGTCCTCTCTCGCATTGAACTCTCTATTCTCCATAACTCCGGACGGGATTTGCTTTCACTAACCTACCTACCCTACTCACTCACCCACTCACCTACCAGGGCAATACGCATACCTGCCTGCATAAGCTTACCTACCACCTACCTTACCCCCCCCCTACCTACTTCCCACTTGGCCAGTGACGGCTTCGCTCTTCCCCAGTGAGCCTGCCTCGAGCCAACGACGGGACAACCTCCTTCCCTCCCCACCCCCTCCGATTCTTCCATTCGCAACTGCACACAACCACGCAACCACACAACCACCTCAGATACCTACCCTCCTATCCACCTGCCACCTGCCACCTCCGCAATCCTCACATCAAAATTTGCCTCCCAGCCGATCCTAACGCTGTCATAAGAATAAAAATAAAAAATAATTCCGTCTCACTTACGTCCAGTCAGTCGCCGCCGACTTGTAGGCTGCGTGCCTCTCACATGGATCTCACGACCAAGAAGTCGTCCAGTACAGTCAATCCAGCCTTCACCCTCTCCGCTCGTCAAGAGCAGCTCCTCTTCGCAGCTCTCAATTCCAACGCCAAATCCGCAACCGCGGAAGGATCTCCCGATCACAACAAAGGTATCTTCTCAATGGCTCCCGCCGCTTTTTCCGAGTCGCCCGTCCAAGCACCAGGCTCCGGTACCTTGAACGGGTTTGAGGAGAGTCCTTTCATTGATTACGATTACGAATTTGATGGTGCCGATGGTTTCGATTACGAATTCGCCAATGATTCCCAAGGACAAATGATTGGAAAATTGCCGGGAACCTCTTCAGACGGTGACGCTGAAACCCACGATAAGCGCAGTCATCCTGATGATGATGGAGAGGATGATGAGGGAGGTGGAAAGCGCAGAGAGGGAGACGAGAAATCATCCAAGAAGCCAGGTAGAAAGCCTTTGACATCAGAACCCACTTCCGTGAGTGCTCCGGTGTATCTTCTCAGCCTCATCTCTTTCTAACCATTTGAATACAGAAGCGCAAAGCTCAGAACCGTGCCGCTCAAAGAGCCTTCCGGGAACGCAAGGAAAAGCATCTGAAGGATTTGGAGACCAAAGTCGAAGACCTCCAAAAGGCATCCGAGTCTGCCAATCACGAAAACAGTATCCTCCGTGCACAGATCGATAAGATGTCGACCGAGTTGCGAGAGTACAAGAAGAGAGTGTCTCTGGGTGGAGGGGTCGCGAGAAGTTCTTCATTAAACTCCAACTACCCAGCCTATCTCGCTGGAAAAGGATTCGGAGCAGGATTAGCTACCCCCAACGATGTCAATTTCTCTTTCGAATTTCCTAAATTTGGTCGCCTTCCTGGTCCTGTTCCAGCGGTCAACGGTGCCAGACAGTCTGCTTCTCCAACCGCACAATCACTCGTTAGCCCCGTCGAAAGAGACATCAGCCCACGCAATCAAAGTTTGCAGTTTTCTTCGCCCACCACCAACAAATCAAGTGGTTCGTTGAATGGCGCACCAGTTGCCATTGACAACGGTGACATGGCGAGCCTTTCCGGTCTTTTCAGCCCTTCGATTCTTGATAGCGTCGGAAAGAACGCCCAATACGATTTCTCCTTTGGCACCGGTAGCACTAACAATTCCAATGGTTCGAGATCAAGCTCAGATTCCGCCAATGGAAATGCGAGCACGGGTCATAACACATCATACAGCTCGCCATCAGCTTCATCAGCTTCCAACCATGGTGGTCCAAACTCATCGTGTGGTACTTCTCCCGAACCTTCTATGCAATCTCCGGTCTATAACAAGCCTGTTGATTCAACACTGACAACAATCGGTGAGGAACGATCTGGTGACAATCTCGGTGGTGCAGGTGAGGTCACTTTCTGCGACAAGCTGAACATGGCTTGTGGCAATCCCAACAACCCTATCCCACGTACAATGTCTGAAGTGACAAATCCAGGAATCAACGAGACAACCCCAGCGTTTGACCTCAACGGAATTGACTGGTTTGCTCAACAAAATGATAACCAATTTGACCCACAACTCTTTGGCGATTATCGGGAGCCTCAGGACAATATCCTCTCGGGTGATGCCTTTGGAAACAGCTTCTTCAGTGACGCCTTTGCCGGTCCAGATTTCACGAGCCCATTCAACATTGAACCAAGTCCACAGCCCGCGAAGAAGGATCTGGTGGATCTTCTTGATGAGCAGAATGAGAAGGATGATGAAGTGGTTCCGGCTGAGGATACCTCGAAATTGCTTAGCTGTAACACGATCTGGTATGATACCCCCTCCTCTCAATACGATTCAAATCGAAGAGCTAACAGTTACTTTAGGGACCGTCTCCAGGCATGTCCTCAAGTCAAGGAAGGAGAGTTCGACCTCGACACCCTGTGCAAGGATCTGCAGAAGAAAGCCAAGTGTTCCGAAACCGGTGCCGTGGTTAACGAGTCAGATTTCAATAAAATCATGAACTCCTACGCGACTGGTGAGAAGGACAACAAGGCATGAAGGGGTTTCCCATACTTACAACACACACACAACTCAGCGGCATTTTCACGGTTGGAGGGCGTTTCGTTGGGCAAAACCCTATTATACACAAAATGAGTGGACATGGAAATTTGATTGATATCATGGTTCATTTGATATTTGGCGTCTTGCGGTCACTTTGATGAGGTCTGGCTGTTATTTGGGAATTTTTCTCTCTTCGGAGAGGGAGGGGTGGGGGTCTTTTTTTTCTGAATTCCTTTTTACTTTGGATAGCTTTGGATGGTTATTGCTCTTTTTCATTATGGATGGATTGGAAGATGATGGGATGCTCTTTTTGATACTGAATGTACAATGGGATTGATATGATGGTTGGGGGCAAATTTATGTCGATGGTCTTTTTCACTACCGAATTGTTAATTGGCCACCATGTCTATTTTACACTATGCATCACCATCTGTCTGATGGACTTTTGTGGCTTTAAGGTCGCAAAGGTATGGATGGATGTGCATAAATGAGTGCGTGGTTAGGTAGGAAAACTTGAATATGAGAATGTGTTTGGTAAATCTTTCTGTTTTTGTTTTAGCGGGTCGATGGACAACTTTTACAAAGTGTACTCAAGTAGGTTTTTCCAATTCAGCGTCTGTATTCCAATTCATGACATGACTTTTTAGGCTTCTGAACGCAACCTGTCAATTTATCTACTTCTGAGCTACACTTTTCTCTTCTGTCTCAGATAAATTTTCCAGCTAAGGTTTTGCATTATCGTTCTCTGGATGGATAATTCAAAGGGAGGCGGGAAGATAGGCTGGATGTTTGTGGTAATAGAGGTTGGTGCTGGGAATTCCGAGGGGGCTTATTTCCCTTGGGGGGAAATGTTGTATTTATCCCAATAGTTGGCTGTTTGGTCTGCTATCCAAGTTTGGTTTCACGTGTTGTGCCAACTGGGAATGAAGGCGGGGCGTTCTAGGTTTCTGGTTGTTAGGTTTGCTGGTTTGGAAGAGTGGACTTTTTTACACCTTGGCGTGTGATGTAAATACTGCTTGCTGGGCTTAGTTCGTATATGTTCAGGGTGGTTTTCATTGACGGTGTGGGTTACTTTGCAGGCTAGCATGTTGATAAGGGGGGCCTTGGTTTAAAGAGCAATGTGTGTTTGGGTATTATGGGTTGTGATTTCTTTGTGTAGAGGATTCAAAGAGAGGGGGCTCTCTTGAGGTTCTTAGGCGTGGTGACGGATATATGAAATATATGAAAGCGACAACGACACTAATACTTTAGAGCTTCTTGGATGGCTGGTTACCCAAGTTTCGTCTGGTTTTCTTATGGGGTGTGTTTTGTAAGAAGCTAGAGGTATTTATTTGTTCAAGAGAGAGGAGGGTATTTGTGGGCTTGGTGTTTGCGGGAAGCAATATCGTAAGTAATTCATTTTCAGTGGTAAATGCTAGCACTTGAGTCCGAAATTTTGCTTTCTTCGCTGTGGTTTGAGAGAGGGAAGGAACATGGTAGTTGTTTATTCGTAAAGACATTCGAGGGACTTGAGCAAGGGTTGTAATTCGCTAAGCGTTATTGCTACAAAACCTGGCGTTCCTAACCTCTTCTACTTTTCTCGGTACCAGTTTCCTTGTCATTTAAGAAACATTAGTCGTAGCTTCAGGTCAACATCTTACTCGTTATGTGGTGTTGGCTAGTTTTTCTTGCTTAGTAGGTTTATCTAGGTAGGTTCCTTTTAGGTTGTTGTGGAAAGTATGTCAGAGATGATTTTTGATATGTACTTCAACTACCCAAACTACTTGTTTTTTCTTCCTGTCTGCATATCAGGGGTATACTCAAGTTGCTTCCTTCGGAGGAGAAGGAGGCGCCTGAATACATGTGTTTGAGATGGCAAGAGAATTGGTGATAATGGAAGTCCACAACCGAAAGCCCAAGAATCGTGGCTGGCGAGTGTCGGTACGCAGCTAATGATGGTACACAAGCCTTTTTGGAAAAGGGAAGGAAAATTGGGAAAGAGTAAACTGGGATGAGAGGGATTGCGGGGGGATTTCGGAGGCGGTTTTATTATCGAATTCGGCTGTTCAGCTTAGGGGCCGGAAAAACTTAGATGTACTGGCTCGAGAGCTAGGGCTGTGGGAAGATCACCTTCGAGGTATCGGATGGTATTTTGTGTGTGGGGGGATAGATTCGTTGGAGTTCTTGAGGAGAATTCGAGATTGCGAAGTAGTGCGTATTTTTTGGGGTAAAAAGTGGTAGAATTCCTCAGGTACGAGGAGCTTTAGTTATTTGGTTTATATAAAGTGCTTTCATATATAAAGTGCATTCGTTGTAAGGAGTGCAAGAGGAGAGGGTGGTACAGCAGGTGGTGATTCAAGGAAAGTCTTAGCTGTCCAACTAACCCTACCCCGAGGACAAAAAACCTAACCCTGGCCCTAGGGAGTTGGACGCTAGCCCTTCTATGTAACTTTAACCCTAAGCCCTGCCTAACCTTAGCCCTGTCAACGGGTTTAGATATACGCATTCATTGACACATGGCTAGTAAAATTTGGATTGCTAACAACAAATGGCCTTTCCCTTTTTTATCTGAAAATGCACCAAAATGTCACTGTCAGCTAGTTTCGGATCGATCAGTATTTGTTCATCGTCAAAATGAGAGAACTCGACTATTTATTGTGAAACCTGAGAAGAAATGGGGTATAGGAACGTGGCCACCCTATAGCAACATTCTTCTTACTGGGCAACAAACTATTAGAACAGATTCGGGTATCACACTATTCAGTTACTTGGTGGGACGATTGCGGTAGTGTCATAAAGCTCCACCCACTACTCGCTTAAACCCTCCACATTTCACACGTAGAAATTGCCCAAAAAAATAAATAGGAATTCTAATTTCACGGAATTTAACCGTAACAATTTTCAATCCAGAATTGCTTCTGGCGGTGCTGGGAATCGAACCCAGATTGAAACGGAACAGAATGAATAATCCAGTGAAGGAGAACCACAACGTCACGTGCTACCATTACACCACACCACCTATTGTTGATTGGATGAGCAGCATTGGTGTTATTTGTGTAATCATACGTTATTTTGTCTCTGGGGTGGGTCTCTGGTTCGTTGCTCTAGCGCCACCTTCGTGGGTTGGAACAACTGGTTTCGCTTTTTTCTTGCGGGACTGCCAAAATCACGGGACAAAAGTAGACTATAGAGAACTGGTCTTTGTAAGGGGCTGAAACTTTTACCCGATGGAGGTGTTGGGAACTGTGAGGGGGGGTGATTGAGAGTAGAGAATTATTAGGTAGTAAATGGTTGTTTATTGTCAAAAGTCTATGGTTTTGGGCTAAAAACCGGGGGTTTTATTAGACTCCCTTACTTGAACACTATCTCCAAGCTATGTAGGCCTTCGGGAGTTTAGGGTATGTCGCTTCTTTCTTCGCCTCCAAACTTTTGTAGTTGAAAATCCATAAAACTCAACGACATTAAGGAAGTGTTTAAGTATAAACTACTTAAATCTAAAACTCTTTTATAGAAGTGTTGAATGTTGAACATCAGCTGGAAGGTTCAATCTATCGTTTTGTGTTTTTTTGTTTTGTGACACGAACTAAAGTAGTTCTTCTCTAAAACAAGACTGTGGTAGTTCCAGTTTACAAGATGGCCACATTGTAAGATCGGAGGAGTTGATAATGTAGTTTTGTGTTTCCCACGTATCTAAAAGGATTTTGGCGTAGAAACATCTGCAACATTAGCAAGCAATCAACTCTCCTTATAATGGAACAGAAAGTTCGAAGTGTTGACTTGACTCTAGAATAGAGAGTTTCGATAAAGTTGCAAAATATTAGATGAGATATGGAAAAGTTTTGACAGTAATTTACTTTTCGGTAGTAATCAAATGAAACATGTTAGTAATTTCATCGGTAATGTGGATTTTCTTTCTTTGGTTCTTTAACGTCAACTACACAGCGGCTTGTTCAAAGGGGAACTCTTTAGATTCCTTCATATAAATTGGGCTTGACATCGTTATCTGATTTTGTGTTTCTAGGTTTATACTTCATTTCTTGTTGTGTTTTGTACTTTATAAAAGGGGAAAGAGAAAAGCAACGAAGGGAGCTTTAGGAGAAGTAGGAGCTTAGATACTAAAGTGTCCGAGAGATAAGACAAAGAGGAATGGACGATGAGGTTGAAATTGCGATAGTGGATAAAGGGTTTTACACCCCAGCAGTTTTTATACCAAAAATGGCCTAAACGAGGCCTGGTAAGAATTATATAAATATATATAATAAAATAAAATATGCTATATATAAGCGTTTTAGAGTTATATAATATATACTTTCCACTCTTAGGTAATCTCTAAAAAACGCTACCTAAGTAGTAAAGCGACAATTCTAGACAAGTCGAAATTTATACGATTTTAGGTAGTTTTATATACGGAATCGTTAAAATCTTCACTTTAAATATTTTAAACGTCTCTACACTAAGTACTAATAGTATATTACTAAGTCTAATATAGATAACTATTATTTAAATAGTTGAAATATTATTCTCTAATATTTTTATATATTATATAAACGATAATTAACTGTTTTACTCTCTAATTAATTATAAATACCTAAACTACCTCTTAAATAATTCTACTATAACTAGAATACTCTCTAATTTAATACCCTCTAAAATAGAGAGTATTCTAGTTAGTTTTATATTTTAAGAACTTATTAGTTTTCTTATAATAATATACTAAGAAATTAATAAATATAATAAATTAATCTACTATAACGTAGTTTACTACTAAGTAGATTATATCACTAAGTAGATTACTTTTCCTTACCCTACTACCTTTAAGATAGAATTAACAACTATAACATATAGTATTAATTAATCTAAATCAGAATCTAATAAACTAGAAGTATTTATAGCTACTTAACAAGTATATATATTATGACTAGACTTCTCGTAAGTACTATATTATCTTCTAGACAGCTGCCCCTTCTTTTGAAAACCTCTCTTAGAGCGCTTATCGCGTCGAACCTGCTCCTCTATATCCTTCTAAGCTAGTAAGTCCTACGCATCCTCTATAGTAAGTGCACCCCTTGACGGACCCGAGTCTTTTTTGCCCTCTAGCGTTTACTAAGTGCTTCATTTGCCTTACAAAGGGTATAGACTTCAGTAGACAATAAAGTCATCTCATGAGCTAATAGCTCTATACCCTTAGCTAGTACAGCGACTGTCTAGAAAATAGGTGTTAGTAAGCTTCCTTAATAACGTATAATACGGTTTTTAACTAAAGTTATCTACGAAAGGGTATTAGTTAGGTTTTAGAGGGTCTATAAGACTCAGAGGTTGTCATCTATAGAGGGGTCTATAAGGGGGGTTAGAGTCCGTAGCCTTATATCAAGCTTTAAAAGAACTATATCTAGATTAAAAGGCACTAAACCAGCTCCGCGGAATCCAGCTTAACTATTCTAGAGTGTAATAGAGGCTTGATATCTAGCTTTAAAGGCAAGGAAGAACTTAACCTTCGTAATATAGTTAATATAAGCTTTAATAAACGTCTTAATCTAGAAACTATACTCCTGTTTTAGTATACTAAAACATCTAACATCAAGTAGCTAGGTTAAATGAGAAGAGTAAGGAGGTAGATAAAGAGTAATAATATTATATACTATATAATACTCTTAAAATTCAGTAGATTTATAACTCTTATACTTATCAAGGACAAGCATCTAATATAGCCCCTTTATACGAGTAGAAGTATGTTTATTAAAGTACTTTAGCTATTCTAGACCTGTCTTATTATTTGTCTATCTATTACTTATAGGTTTAATAACCTAGTTGTATAGAAGGCTGCCCTTAGTATACTAATTTGAGAGGTGATTCTTTCCTTAGACTACTAGAAACAGAGGGACACTCTAACCCTTACTATTAATACAAATAATCGCTATTACCTATTCCCGATTACCTAGCTGAACTGCCTTACCTCTACCACGTCGATCCGCGTGTGTTATAACTATTAATAAGGAGATTACCTCTATTATAAAGCCAGTCTCGTTAAAGTTATAGAAATCGGAGTCGACGATACTATATTTGGCCCGCATATTCTCAACCAGTCGAAACCACGCGCCAATTAGCTCTAGATCTTCGCATAAGGCTCTCTGAAAGTCATAGACGCGATTAAAACACGTCTTTAACTCTAGTCGTCGTTTAATAAATCAATATGCCTAGTTCTTCCTAACGCGTCGTGCCTCTCGAGATTCAAGTAGGAGATTCGCTATATCTTCTACACTAGCTAGACAGGGTACAAAGCCTCGCAAATCTAGATCAAGTATATATCAAAGAATCGACTCCTCCTCTAGGTCTGTCAACTTATGACAATTAGCTTTAGAATCAGAGCGGTAGGTTCGGCCAGCTATTCTATTAGAGAGGCTTGTATATAGTACTTTATAGATCTTTACTATAGAGCGTTTACTAAGCTTTTTAGATGTCCGAATAGCCTCGATTACTAGAATAATTCTCGCTTCTTAGGTTTGAATTTCTATAGTAAATAGTTGAGAAAACGCGTGTTAAAGTTTTAAGGTGGTGTAGTAGAGAAAAGTGATCTACTCGGTGATATGATCTACTCGGTAGTAAACTACGTTAATACTATCTACTTACTTCTTAAGTTATAAACTCTTTCGAGTACTCTCTAATAGTATTCTACTCTAATCCTTTCGCTTATAGCTCTTAATTTTATTACTCGAGTCGACCTTTTAAGACTTGATTTAAGTATCTAAAACAAGCTTAATTATACTCTTAACTTCTTCTTTAGCTTAAATAGTACCTTTGTTTCTTAGCTTAGTACTATATACTAAATTTTCGCTTTAAGCTACTACTTCCTTAGCCTCTATCTTCTTTCTCTTTACCTTAATACTATTAAAGATAGAGACTCTCTTCTTAGCTATATAAGACTCTTCTCTACTATATATTTAATCTAAAAGTATAGACGCTAGACGTTTTCTATTAGTATCTACTATAGCCTCTCTATTCTTATCGTAATAGATTCTATTAATTATACTCTAATTATTATCTAATTATTACTTTTTCTTCTCTTCTTCTATATTTAAAACTTTAGAGTAGATTTCTAGCTATAATAGTTCTAATCGCTACTCTACTAAGATAAGACTCTAGAAGTAACTCGGCTAATTAGAGATCTCTTACTTTAGTAGATCTCTTACTTTAGTAGATCTCTTACTTTAATTAATCTCTTACTTTAGTAATCTATCGATTAATCTCTTACTTTAGTATACGCTCTAGCTATCTTATATATTTAAGAGGCTCTAGCTTCTAGGCTTCTATCTCTTCTTCTCTTTTCTTCTTAGCTTAGAATTCTTATATTTAATAGTTTCTACGATTCTATAACCTATACTATAGACTTTATATATATATCGTTATATTATTCTAAGCTCTTATATACTATCTAGAAAGGCTATAGATAATATCTCTACCTATCTATCTAGCGTAATAGAAGGACTCTACAATCCTTAACTACCTAGCTATAGTACTTTTCAAAAAGGAGTTAAGAAGATCTAGTAACTAGAGAGTTCTAGATATCTACTATATAATAAGATAAGTATTCTATAAAGTAAATATATCTATAAACTAACTACTACTACTACTATAGTATTATTATAATAGAAAGTATCTTTAGAGGTTACTACTTAATATATATTCTATAGACAGAAATACTTAAATCTATAATAAGATAATAAAAATTCTCTAGTAGCTTAGCCTAAGTACTAGCTAGAATCTAACTATAACAACGCCTCTAACTATAATAACGTCTCTAAAAGCTTAAACACCTTATAAGAGTAGGTTTAAACACTTACTTAGAACTAGTTATAAACCTAGTAATTACTAGAATAGCTTCTTAGCTAACTTTCGCCTTTAAGTAACTCTAATATTACTTCTTAAACAGCTATACTATTACTTCTAAATATTATATAATCGATAGAATAATAAACTCTAGAATTAATAATAATAAGTCTAAGTATAGGCTATAAGTACTTAGTAAAATTACTAGACCTATAGCCTCTATTCGACGAGATAGATTCTATATTCTTAGATTAGAAGATCTAGATATAAGAGAAATTTAAAAGTAATAGAGACTAGTTCTAGAATAAGGTAGAAAGGATGTTTTATATCTTTAATTATATAATAGACGATATCTAGAAACACCTTTAGCTACGAATAGATAAGAACTCCTAGACTTACTTTATCTTAGTAGAAGAAATAATCGACTACCTCGCTTCTATTTTCGTTAATCTAAACTAAGTAAGAGATATAAGATATAAGTATAATCGTCTAATAATAAAGATTATATAAACCTTCTAAGAGTTCTAAACCTAGTTCTTATATCTAGCTAGAGAAGTATAGATTCTCTAAGAATATCTTTATCTAGACCTATATAATTAACTTACAACTTCGCTCTAAAGAGGAATAGCTCTAATACTATATATACTAGATATCTACTAGGAACTAGTAGTTAATTACTTATTATTAGATATAAAGCTTAGACGAATTAATATAAGAGAGAAGTACTAAAAGATATTCTAAGAGAAATCTATATAATATACTCGCTCTTCTACTTCTATCTAGAGCTATATAACAGCTTCTATACTACTTACTATATACGTACTAGTGTCTTATATAATATCTACTACTCCTCTCTATAGTACTAGTAAGAACTCTTATACTAGTAAAGTAAGAAGACTAGCGTCTACGAATATAAATACTAACTATTATAACTACTATAGAAAAGGATACTACGCTACCGCCTGTCCTAAGCTAAAGTATATAGACCTTAAAGAAGTAGAAGAAGAAGAATTAGTAGAAGATAAAGACGCTTTAGACGAATTAGAAAAAGAGAAACCCTAGGCTAAGACTTCTATCTAGAGTATACTCTTAGTCTAGAAAAGATTAACCTAAGTTAATTAATAGATAGAAAGCATTTTATAGTTCTATATACTCTTATAAATAATAGAATTACTATTATAACCTATACTCTTATTAATATTAGAGTAAATAGCTTTACTTTTATTAATACTACATTTACTACTAAGATAGTAAAATTTTTTAATCTTACCTCTTAAAAGCTTATATAAACTATTACTACTAAAGAGTTTAATAGTAAATTAAGTAAATCTATTATCTACTTTCTAACTCTTTAACTCTCTATAGATAGATACTAATAAATAGATATCCTCTTCTATATCCTTAATCTAGAAAACTATAATATTATTCTTAGACTTAAATAGATAGTATACTTTAAGATTTAGCTTAACCTAGAATAAAGAATACTAATATAGCTAGATAATAATAAACTACTAACTTTTAAGAGAAAAATCCTTATATCTAGAAGCTATATATACTCTTAATAATACTAGCTAGAATACTAGCGAGATATACTAGCTAGAGAATATATAATAAATTAAGAGGATATATAATATTAAGATAGCTAGTAAGCCTTACTATCTTATATAATCCTCTCTCGCTCTATTTATTCGCTCTTATCTAGAATACTATTAGAAGAAGACTTAGGTTATAAGAGCTAGAAAATAGCTAAAATTAAGACTATTAGATATAATAAGTATAAATAGAATATATAAGATAAGATATATCGAATATAGTAAGAAATTAGTCTATAGGAAACTATACTCTTATAGTCTATTATAAAGAAGCTAGTTTTAATTATATAGTAAGGCCTACCTTTAGTAAATATCGTTTATATTAGTATAAATAGATTCTACTTTTACTTATAATAAAAGAAGAACGAGTTCTTTATAATAAGCCTATATAAATTAGACTAAGTAATCTAGAAGAAAGAGACTCTAGAGAATAATAATAAAACAACTATCTAGGATATTAAGAATAAGCTTCCTCTATAATATCGCTTATACGAAGATGTATTCTTAAAGGCTATATTAGATAAGCTCTCGCTCTATCGTTTCTATAATTATTAAATTAAGCTTAAAGCTCTAAATACTCTAGAGTATAGCTTACTATATAACTAGTTAACGAATAAGCTTAAGGTAATTAAGTAGTATCTAATTAAGAACCTTAATAAGAGCTTTATTAAATTAAGCTAAGTACTCTTTACTTTCTCTACTCTCTTTATATATAAACTAAATAGTAGTCTATACTTCTATATCGACTTTTATAAGCTTAATACTCTTACTTATAAGAACTAGTACTCTTTACTCTTAATTAATAAAACTCTCATTCGCCTAGCTAGAGCTAAGGTCTTTATAAAACTTGATATCTACTAAGCTTTCTACTATATTCGAGTATATCTAGATATAGAAGATCTAACTACCTTTCGTATAAGATATAGATTATATAAGTATAAAGTACTCTCTTTTAGCCTAATAAATAGCCTAGTAATATACTAGCGCTATATAAATAATATACTTTTTAACTACTTAGACGACTTTTATATAGCCTATCTAGATAATATTCTTATCTACTTAGATAATCTCTTAGAATATAATAAGTATATATATAAGGTTCTCTAGTAGCTTCGTAATACTAGTCTATAGATAGATATTAAGAAGTATAAATTTAGTATTAGTCGAACTAAGTATCTAGACTTTATAGTTAATACTAATAGTATTAAAGTAGACTCGAATAAAGTCTCTATAATATATAAGTAGAAGAAGTCTAGTATAGTTAAAGAAGTCTAGTCTTTCCTTAGCTTTTATAACTTCTACTAGCGCTTTATTCGCGACTATAGAATTATTACTAAGCTACTTATACGATTAATAAAAGCTTTAACTCTCTTTATTTTTAATAAGCCTTACTAGTAAGCTTTTAAGAAACTAAAGTAGCGCCTTATCTCCTCTCTACTTCTTTAATATTATAATCCTACCTTAGAATATAAACTAGAAATAGACGCTTCTAATAGAGTTATTACTAGTATACTCTCTTAATTAGACTCTAATAGCGAATAGTATTCTATAGATTACTTTTTAAAGACTATAGCTCTCGCGAAATATAACTATAAGATCTATAATAAAGAGATACTAGCTATTATATACTCTTTTAGCTACTAGTACTCTAAACTCTAAAGCGTACTCTCTTAGTTTAAAGTATATACTAATTATAAAGTACTTAAGTATTTTATAATAACTAAATAGCTTACTAGCCGCTAGGCTCGTTAGACTAAATTACTCTCTTAATACTTCTTTATAATTATATACTAGATAGATAAGAATAATACTTAACCTAATACTCTTACGCGAAGAGAATAAGACGTTAGCCTATAGAACGAGCTTAAGATATTTATTTAGATAAAAGTACTACTTTAGCTAGAATAATTAGATCTAGTAATTCTAGAAAATAATAGCCTAGACCTCGCCTCTCTAGATAAGATAATATAAGAGCTAAGCTAATTAATAGAGTATATTTTAATAGCTAATCGTATAGTAGACTTACTAGCCGCTCTCTAGAAGTAAATAAAGAAGTAGCTAGAAGACTTCTTATTAGTATATAATTCTAGTAAATAGCACTATATATAAGAGCCTAGTAGATCTATATACTTTAGGTTATATAAGTGGCTTACTACTTATATACTTAAGCTTGTAGGATACCACCTCTCTTTACCTTTACTCTTTATATACGAATGAATATAAATAGAGATTATATTTATATATCACCTTTTACGACAACTAGGTTGTACTAATACTAATCAGTGTGTCGCGCGCGTACAGATCAGATACACCTGTTAATTACCTCTGCCCCTTCTTAGATCGTAGTACATGTTAATGCGGTGTAGTAGTATTATAACTTAAAGAGTAAAGAGTCACCTTCTCGGATCGCTAGCTATTAACTTTACTACCGCAACAAGTATCTCGATACACTCGCAAGGCCTTCTCCGATCGTCCTTACAAGATACTAGAATTACAAAGGATAGACAACTATCAACCCCTTTACAAACCCCCTCAAGACCTTCAAGACAAAGAGATTCAGATTCCTACTAGTAACAGCAACTCAGTCAGGCTAGTACTGCTTTCTCTACGTTACGAACCTCCCTCTTATCGAACCTCCCCCCTCGATATACCTCAAGGTCTTAATCTCTTTATTGAGCTCTTTAAGAATCACCCTGCGGACAGCTTCTACCTACTTTCGCCGGTGCTATACTCTCATCTACACCCTCATCTACACCCTCATCTACACTCTCATCTACACCCTCATCTACACCCTCATCTACACCCTCATCTACACCCTCATCTACACCCTC
>LKTO01000315.1:0-60370 GCA_001399465.1 Hymenoscyphus scutula | reverse complement strand
ACCTTGTTCTAGCTATATAGTTATAGCTATAATCCTTTATAGTTATATTAGCTAAAAGTTATTATTTAGACTTTCTAGTTAATATCTAGATTATATTCTCTAATCTATAGTATACTAAGTATTATATTCTAGTTACTAATCGCTATAATATTAAATTATATATCTAAGTAGTATTCTTCGATAGTAATTTATATTAGAATAGTTTACTAATTAATAACTCTATTTTAATATACTATGTCTATTCTATCGACTATATCTAGGTAGTATAGTTCTATCTTCTTAATAGAGATGTTTAGCTTCTTAAGTACTAATAGAGAAAGGAAGTTGTCTATCGCTCCTAAGTTAATTATAACCTAGAGTTCCTGTCCTCTAATTTTTATAGTTATCGTTAACTATTAGTCTTCTAATATAGTATAGATTTTAGGTCTAATAATATAGACTATAAAACTATACTCTCTTTAGCTAATTTCTACTACTTAGAGGTTACTTCTCTAAGAGTAGAGTATTACTTACTAGAAGTTACCTTTAGATACTCTATAGACTATTTACTATTCTATAGCTTTACTATAGTTAGGTTTATTACTAGTAAACTATTTCTCTAATTCCTAGTCTAATATAGGTTTTAGATAGTAACACTACTATATAATTACATCTCCTAATATAACTTCTAGAGCCTAGTGTTCTTCTACTTATAGTTAGGTAAAAGGTTAATCTCTTTCTCTCTATAACTTAAGAGTAGACTTAAAGATATTCTTAATAGCCTATAAGTTTAGTTTTCCTTCTATAGTATCTAGGTTACTTTTAAGATTTCTAAAGATAATACTTATTAGAAGGTTTTCCTAAACTCGAAATCGTTCTAGTACTTCTAGAGCCTTTCCTCTAGTTATATAAGAGGTCTAAAAGTCTAACTTGTTTCTATTAAGGTCTATCTATCGGTTACTATATTTAAAACATTCTATAAATACCTATGTTTCCTCTACTTAAGAGTTATTATTCTAGTTGTTTCCTTAACTAGACATGTCTAATAATTCTAATAATAAGTCTAATAATAACTTTACTATCTCTACTTTATATTATAGAGGTAGATTATACTCTAATTTAGAATATTCCTTATAGTATTATTTAAGAATAGAGTTCTCCTTATCCTCTACCTATATTCTATACCTATAAGCTTCTAGCTCTTTGTTAGATAGGTTAAATCTCTTAAGTAATACTATTTCCTTCCTAGTTATAGTATACGCTTAATACTTTTCTAAAGAATTAGCCTTCTTATAATAGTCACTTACTCTATAGCTAGGTAGACTATATGAAAAGTATAGATACTACTTACGATGTCGGTTTCGTTCTTTCTAAGAGAGCTTCTACTTTCTAGAAGTCTTCTTCTAGGTAGTGTTTACTTATTAGTTGTTCTAGCGGTCTAGTCGGTTCTATTTATTATACTTCTTGAATTCTAGGTAGTAATTAGTTTTCTTAAATTCCTATAGACAGTTATCTAAATAGATTACTTCTTTAATTATAGTAGCGATGTCTTTATAATTAAGGTTTTATTATACTATCTCTTTATATAGCTTAACGTTAAGTCCTCTATAGAAGAGTTCTATAAGAGCGAGAGAATCCTACTCTATTCTATTTTTATAACGTTAGAATTTATTTATATAATTAATTACTAATCTAGTTTAGTATAGGTTAAGTAACTTTTATATTACTATTTTAATAGTATTAATATTACTAAACATTTAGTATATAGCGACTTTAAATCTGTTCTAAGATCTAAACATTAATTATATATTAGCTATACTTTCTACTAAGGCTTTATATATAAAAAAGTTCTCTAGATATAGTTATATCTATTTAAGAGTAGTCTCTTAAAGGTAGAAGATAGCGAAGATAGATGTCGCTATACTATTACTATTAAACTTGTCTTTATTAAAGTTAAAGTAGATTTCTATTTATATTAGAAATAACTCTAGCTCTTGTTATTTACTATAGTAGGTGTTAGATAGCTTAACTTATATAGTTTCTAGAGCTTCGACTCTATATATCTTAGATGTGTCTAGTATACTCTTATTATCGTCGTTGTCTAGAGTAGTTGTATTCTAGAACGCTATAGGCGTACTCTAGATTAGTATATTAACGATGCTAGTACTAGAGCTAGTAATAGAAGTAGCCTTTAGAGGTATTATAATTTAAACTTCTAAGCTTAGGTGCTTAAAGTATAACAATTCTTAAACTAACTAACTAAGGTAACTAAGTATCGCTAGGGTTTATTCTTATAAAGAGGTTTAATTACGAACTAGATGTTTACTTAAAGGTAAACTTATTACTTAACTATAAAGCTATTAAGATATTAGTAATAATATAATATTAAGGTTAAGTATAAAGCTTCTATCTAAAGAGTAGACGTACTAGTACTATATATAGAACTTTCTAGCTTATAGATCTACTATAGATCCTAGGACCTCTTTAGATCCCTAGAGGATCCTTAGAGATCTATTACGTGATTACAGCTACGTGAAATCCTTAGATCGCTTAGCTAACCTAAGCGATCTATCTAATACTATAAGAGTATATAATAGTGCTTAACCTGTTAGAACGCTATCTAGTCTTTACTAGTTATATATATATATAATTTATAATAATATTCTCTTAATTTATTATATATTCTCTAGCTAGTATATCTTACTTATATTCTAGCTAGTATTATCGAGAGTATATATAGCTTCTAGGTACGCGGATTTCTCTTTAAAAAGTTAGTAGTTTATTATCGTCTAGCTATATTAGTATTCCTTATTCTAGATTAAGCTAAAGGTTAAAGTATACTATCTATTTAAGTCTAAGGATAATATTATAGTTTCTAAGGTTAAGAATATAGAAGAGAATATCTATTTATTAGTATCTATCTATAGAGAGTTAAAGAGTAAGGAAGTAGGTTATAGATTTACTTAATTTACTATTAAACCCTTTAGTAGTAATAGTTTATATAAGCTTTTAAGAAGTAAGGTTAAAAAGATTTTACTATCTTAGTAGTAAATATAGTATTAATAAAAGTAAAGCTATTTACTCTAGTATTAATAAGAGTATAGGTTATAATAGTAATTCTATTATTTATAAGAGTATATAGAACTATAAAGTACTTTCTATCTATTAATCAACTTAGGTTAATCTTTTCTAGACTAAGAGTATACTCTAGATAGAAGTCTTAACCTAGGGTTCCTCTTTTTCTAATTCGTCTAAAGCATCTTTGTCTTCTTCTTCTTCTTCTACTTCTTTAAGGTCTATACGCTTTAGCTTAGGACAGGTAGTAGCGTAGTATTCTTTTCTATAGTAGTTATAATAGTTAGTATTTACATCCGCGGGCGCTAGTCTTCTTACTTTACTAGTATAAGAGAGCTTACTAGTATTACGAAGAGGAGCGGCAGGTGTTATACAGGAAGCTAGGCCTGGTCTATATATAGTAAGTAGCGTAGAGGCTGTTATATAGCTCTAGGTAGGAGTAGAAGAGCGAGTAGGTCGTGTAGATTTCTCTTAGAATATCTTTTAGCGCTTCTCTCTTATATTAATTTATCTAAGCTCTATATCTAATAATAAACAATTAACTACTAGTTTCTAATAGGTATCTAGTATACGTAGTATTAGAGCTATTCCTCTTTAGAGTAGAGTTATAAGTCGATCGTATAGGGTCTAGGTAGAGGTATTCCTAGGGAATCTATACTTCTCTAGCTAGATATAGGAACTAGGTTTAGAATTCTTAGAAGGTTTACGTAATCTTTATCGTTAGACAATTATACTTATATCTTATATCTCTTACTTAGTTTAGATTAACGAAAATAGAAGTAAGGTAGTTAATTATTTCTTCTACTAAGATAAAGTAGGTCTAGGA
Source organism: Hymenoscyphus scutula (assembly GCA_001399465.1). Classification (NCBI taxonomy): domain Eukaryota; kingdom Fungi; phylum Ascomycota; class Leotiomycetes; order Helotiales; family Helotiaceae; genus Hymenoscyphus; species Hymenoscyphus scutula. The sequence goes on along the minus strand of LKTO01000315.1, from coordinate 56,490 downwards.
GTCCTTATCTATTTACAGCTAAAGGTGTTTCTAAGTATTGCCTGTCGTATAATTAAAGATATAAAACATCCTTTCTACCTTGTTCTAGAACTAGTCTCTATTACTTCTAAATTTCCCTTACATCTAGATCTTCTAACCTAAGAATGTAGAATCTATCTCGTCAGATAGAGGCTATAGGTCTAGCAACTTTACTAAGTACTTATAGCTTGTTATCGTTGATTCTAGGTTTTGTTCTATCGATTATACGATATTTAGAAGTAACAGTACAGCCGTTTAGGGATTAATATCAGAGTTGCTTAAAGGCGAAAGTCAGCTAAGGAGCTTCTTAAGTAACTCCTGGGTTCGCGACTAGTCCTGGCTAAGTTCTCGGACTTGTTCTCACAAGGTGTCTAAAGGTTCAGGGGCGTCGTTGTAGTCAGAGTCCAGCTAGTGCTCAAGCTAAGCTGCTAGAGAATTGTCATTGTCTTGTTGTAGATTTAGGTGTCCCTGTCCGCGGGACATGTGTCGAGTAGTAACCCCTAAAGGCACTTTCTGTTGTGATAATACCATGGTAGCAGTGGTGGTTGATATTAGTGTGTTTTACTTCGAGGAATACTCGTCTCGTTATATGGTTATATCTAGGACTCTCTAGTCACTAGATCTTCTTAACTCCTTTTTGAAAAGCACTACAGCTAGGCAGTTAAGGATCGTAGAGTCCTTCTATCACGCTAGATAGACAGGCAGGGAGATTATCTATAGCCTTCCTAGGCAGTGTATACAAGCTTAGAATAATATAACAACACGTATACAAGGCCCACGGTGTAGGTTGTAGAATCGTAGAAACTGTTAAATATAAGGATTCTAAGCTGAGGAGAAAAGAGAAGAAGGGACGAAAGCCCAGGAGCTGGAGGCTCTTAAATATATAAAGTGTGTCCAGCGTATACTAAAGTAAGGACATCTGCTAAAGCAAGGGATCTTGCTAAAGCAAGAGATCTTACTAAAGCAAGGGATCTACTAAAGCAAGGGATCTTACTAAAGCAAGGGATCTTCCAAAGCAAGAGATCTTGCTAAAGCAAGGGATCTTACTAAAGCAAGGGATCTTCTAAAGCAAGGCACCTCTAATTAGCCGAGTTCCTCCTAGGGTCTTGTCTTAGTAGAGTAGCGGTTAGAACCGTTACACTTTATCCTTTATAATAACTATTAATAAGTTCTAAGACTAGTCCTTTAAGGTAGTAGAGATAGATTTATAGTTACTAGTCTTTATCTATAGTTAATTTTATATAGTAGCTTTATAGATTATATCTAAGTTAGATCTCTATATTCTTTTACTCTCTAAAACTACTTCTATATATAATATAGTATATCTAGAAATACTATAGAGTCTCGCTTAGTTTTTAGTTCTCTTATAGACTATTTATAGACTATTTATAGACGATTTATAGACTATCTTCTCTATTATCTCTCTTATACTATTTATAAAGTATTTAATAGAAAGAGGTATTACTTATAATATCTTAAAACTAAGATTAGAGTAAAATCTAAAGCTAGCTCTAGAGCTTATAGAGAGTCGACAGCGAGGATTTTAGCGAAGTAGCTCTAATCTCGTCTATCTATATTCTATATTATACTATACTAAAATCTATATAACTATTAAAAAGTTAAAAAATAGTAACATCGCTATATAATCGAGTCTATATAGAAATACTAAAGTTTAGTTCTAGTTAACATCTTTACTAATAATAATACCTCGCCTATAATACTACTATAAGTACTAGACCTATTTTATTTCTCTTATATATAAGTTCTTATACGAATAGTATATAGAGAGAGTCTAGATCTCTCGGTTAGCGTATATTATAGATCGATATTCTATATATAAGCGTACTTAACTAATTTATAACTTCTCTCTTTACTAGCGAACCTCTTTATAAGCGACTTCTCTATAGATAACTTCTTTATAGGCTCTTATATACTTCGCGTACTATCTATAATAACGAGATTTCTACTATAAGTAAAAGAGAGAGCCGGTTTTATAAGAAGGATAAGTATAAAGGTTTATATAAGTACGACGTGTTATTAAAAAGGCCTTATAAGCGAGGTTATAAAAGAAGCGATAATAGAAGATATACTAGAAGGCTAGGTAAGAGTAGAAGAATAGATAAGAGTAGTTTATAAGAGAGTAGTATAAGAGACTAAGATTAAGATAGCTAGATTAACTAGAGGTCTTAGTAGAGAGGTCTTTATAGAGCGAAGAGTATATAATAGTAACCTATAACCGAGTCGAAGCTAGTAATACTATAGATAGTTTTAGAAAGTATAGAGATAGAAAGAGATATTCGAGAGATTTCGATATATATAACTAGAAGAGTAGCTAGAGATATAAGAGAGAGTATCGATTATTCTATATTATAATAGAATACTAATAGTTCTATTACGTCTATATACTCTACTACTTATTTAGTTTCTTATAATAAGAGAGTAGTTAGAGAAGTCCTTACTTAAGAATAAGTTTTAGTATAGGTTACTAAGTAATAAGAACTTTAAGGCGTTAAAGAAAGCGTAGAGAGACGTACTATAAGAGAAAGGTCCGCTAGGTTTATAAGAGATTTATATAGCTCTTTATAAGAAGAGAGAATATAGAGCGTATATAAGATTTATAAACTAGAACTCGTTTAAGTAATAGAATAGCTATATAGAGCTACTAGAAATAGAGCTACTAGAAGGTTTTATAGATAAGAGTAAGTGTTTTATAGATCTAGAAGATATACGAAAAGACTATAGAGACTTAATAAGTCTATAAGAGAAGAAGAACTAGAAAGCCTTAATAGATAGAAGTAAGAGCTTTATAAATCTAGAAGATAGTTAGAGAGGTTATATAGATATAAGTAAGAGTTAGAAGAGTCTATAAGAGGAAAGAGAGGTCTATAATAGTCTATAAGAGAGAAGTAAGGCTTATAAGAGCTTATAAGAGTAATACTACTTCTCTTATAATTAAAAGAAGTCTTTAATAGCTTTTAAAGAGTATTTTATATATAATACTTACTATATATATAATAAAAAAGCTAATAAAGTATAGTAAGATAAATAAAAGATAATATAGTTTATTAGTAAGTCGATTATATTACCGAGTCGATTACTTTTTCTTAGTACTAAACTTTATATCTAAATAAATCAACTATAATATATTAAATTAATTATCGCTCTTAGAATCTAATAAACTAGATATATCTATAACTTCTTAATAAGTTCGCGCGTTATAACTAGCTTTTCTATAAGTTCTATAGTATTATCTAGAAGGTTACTTCTTCTTATAACTAGACTCTACCTTGTATAAGTTTATAATAGCTGCTTATACTATAGAGTAAGTAGCCTCTAGATCTATCTTCTACTACTTATAATAATACTAACGAATAGCCTTCTTCTAGCTCTTATTTAACACTTTATTATTCTCTCTATAAGTATTAAATATATCTTCTAAATTCTATACTCTCTCTCTTACTCTCTTTACTACCTTCTATACTAATTTATCGTTAGTATAGAATATTCGAGCTTCTATAGTTATACTTTCGCTACTATTCTACTACTTTACTTACTTAATAATACTATATATATACTTCTTCTTTTTAGCTTTATAGGTAGTATAGGTATAGAGAATAGACTACTATAAATAGGTTCTATTTTAGTAATTTAGAATAAATAAGATAGTAGTAGAAATAATTAAGATAGTATATATATATAAAATTAGTAGAGAGCTAATCTATAGTATTATAGGAGACACTTACTTATAGGAGACACTTACTTATAGGAGACACTTACTTCCGCCGACCTCTAGCGAAGCGATAAGAAAGAGAAACCGACTATTAGAGCGCTTACTTAGTTTTTTAGACGTTTAAATAGCCTCGATAGCTAGAATGATTTACTCTTCTTAAGTTTAAATTTCTATAATAAATAGTTAAGAAAACGCGAATTAAACTTTTAGAAGTTTATACTAAGGAAAAGTAATTAACTCGATGATATAATCGACTTACTAATAAACTATATTATATATAATTACTAATAGAAGATTTTTACTTTAATACTATAATTAATAGAAAAGAGAGAGAAAGAAATAAAGAGTTATAAATATATAAAAGACTAAGATTAAGGTAGTTAAGCTAACTAGTATAACGGTTATAGTTATAAGAGTTAGATATTATATACTCGCTTAGCGAGACGCGCTAGAACTAGCGTCGTACGACCTATATTTAGTTTCTAGCTCTCTTAAGCTCTTCTTCTCTTCTTATCTATTATTCTAAGAATAGAGTGTTATTTATTCCGACTATTTAGAAGTATATCTATTATAACTTAGAGTCTTAGTAGAGAGGTTTTAATATATAACTAGAAGGTTAGACGAAAGTATAAGAGAGGCATCGATTATTCTATATTATAATAGAATATTAGTCGTTCTACTACGTCTATATAGTCTACTACTATTTAAATTCTTATAAAATATTAGAATATAATCTATTATATCTACTATTAAGCTTTATTTACTACTATTTACTATTGTTTACTATTAATTAGACTTATTTACTATTATTAAATCTTATATTATTCTAAATAGCTATTATCTTATAAGGTTTATATTATAGAAAACACTTAATAAGGCTAATACTTATAACCTTAAACCGAGGTCACTGTAAAATCTGAAATGGTCCTCGTAGCTTGCGTAGGGCCGACTATAAAGATTTTAACGCAGCGTGTAGAGACCTCGTTCCTGGTATTGTCTCACTACCCCTACCTCCTATCTACAAACATCAAAACCTTTCCTCCGGTCCTACTCTTTACAAATCCCCCTCTTATATCCTCCATGTCCAGAAATTTGATCGAGAAACACCCTTCATTCCCTTTGTGAACGACAAATAACCATTTCAGCTTCTCTACCACGACATTCCGGTCGATCCCTCCCTGCAACACAATCCTAACCTCAAGCCTTACACTTCCTTGAAACTCTTCGCTGTTCTCCAACCAAATCTGCCATCGTAATATTCCCCACCCTTCTTCGGAAAACAAATTCTGAAGAGTCGAAAAAGAAAAGTACTCCCCTTGCCACTCAAACGAGCCCTTCAAATCACGTCCATACAATCTCAAGACCTTAAGCGAGGAAACATCACCTTCTATCTTCTCTGCCGCCGACTTCGGCAATTGATGGACCGACCCAATGTCACCAGTCAAATATCTTATCAAAGGATGTCGTAACCGTTGTAAAGAAGTGACAGCTAGGATTCCTTTCGTTTCCCGATTTCCCTTCAAATCACAAGAATACAAACCCCCCTGTGCCCTAATGTCATACTCCATCGGCAAGACCTCAACCACCATATCCCGTTCATCGAAAATGAAATCAGCTGAATCTTCCACTTGTTTCTCTATCAGGTCGAGATTGGCAACAGTCCAGCAACCCATCTCCGCACTTCCCATAACTGACGAGAAGTGGGGACTTTTGAAAACACGAGATAGATATTGTCTTTGGGTTCGGGTGAGTGACTCTGATGTATACAATATCTTGGTGATGGCAAGCGAGGAAGTTTTATTGGTTGTTTCAACGTGTGAGGCGAAGAGTAATAGTTGGGACGCATCCCCTGTCAGAACGTTGACATTGAATCCTTGACACATGGTCAAAATATCGGATGGGGTGCAGAGGTGACCCGCCGGCAGTACTGATGAACCTGCATGCTCGATCATTTCTGTGATTAAATCTAAAGCCCTGTTTTCAAGTTGTTAAAAAGACGAGATGTAAATTTAGAATAGCATGGTTTACCGATATAAATATCCCGATGTATGCATGGACAAAACGCGATCTTTCTCATCCAGAATACCAAGCCTACGCATCAAAAGTCCACAAGCACGTCTTTGGGCTCGGTTCTCCGTGATGTCTGTCCAGAATGCCATGGGAGCTGAGGTCCCTGACCCGCCACCAGTTGTGGAAATGTAAGTGCCATGTCGGAATGTGTTTTCGGGACTGTTGTCCGATGCCAATCTCTGAATAGCTTTGTGACTAAATAATCATTGTTAACAAGGTTATTTAGAGACAACCAAGCAAGCTCACAGAGTCCTCTTCTCAGTCAGTGGAAACTGAGAGAGATGGGAAGCGATGTCGTCTGAACTTGTTGCAATACTCGTGAGTTGCAGCACCTGTGAAGGAGTGAGGGGGTACTCGTGGTCTGGGGAATAGAAAGGGTGGCTTTTGGCAACTGTGGCGACGTGTTGGACGTGAAAAGATTGATTCATGGTAGCTCACGATTGATTTTTGCTCCATCGTGAAATTGAGGTGAATTGTTACTCTTATTAAAGACGTCCTGATGAACTAATATGGCAACTGAGGAAGATTATTGCCTGAGCTGTTGTTACATAATGTTAAGTAGTGGAATTGTGGTACGTCTTAGTATGTTTGTTACAAGAGAAAGTTGAATTACGTGGTATAGAAAAAGCACTTAAGTGAAGATTTGATTTGGAAATTACGTCGCATGTCGTGGCCCTGATAGTCCTGGGTCAGCTGAAACAAGCAGTGTACAAGGTCACTAGACTAGGACTTGGTAGCTCCATCGTGAAATTGAGGTGAACTGTTACTCTTATTAAAGACGTCCTGATGAACTAATATAGCAACCGAGGAAGATCATTGTCTAAGCCGTAGTTATACAATGTTAAGTAGTGGAATTGTGGTACGTCTTAGTATGTTTGTTACAAGAGAAAGTTGAATTACGTAGTATAGAAAAAGTACTTAAGTAAAGATTTGATTTGGAAATTGTGTTACATATCGTAGCCCTGTAGTCCTGGGTCAGCTGAAACGAGCAGTGTACAAGGTCACTAGACTAGGACTTGGTAGCTCCATCGTGAAATTGAGGTGAACTGTTACTCTTATTAAAGACGTCCTGATGAACTAATATAGCAACCGAGGAAGATCATTGTCTAAGCCGTAGTTATACAATGTTAAGTAGTGGAATTGTAGCACGTCGTAGCCCTGTAGTCCTGGGTCAGCTGGAACGAGCAGTGTACAAGGTCACTAGACTAGGACTTGGTAGCACCATCGCCTGTAGCATCAGCTACGAGTTGTTCTTTTTCCATTTCAGTTTCACCTTTCTACTCGAATATTGGTAAAAATTTCTTTTGACAGAAGGTTATCCAAAGAAGATCACTGCAGGTGCAATTATGATTCGAGTAGCAAAGCGGAGATCATCCTGACAAACGGGTGGGAAGTGAAAGACACCAACCAGCCAAGAGTCAACCTACACTCTTGAAGTTTGATTTATGACGCAATCATTGTATGAATAATACGACCTGCTATTCATTGTCCAAGAATAATTGAACTGAGCAGCGTTAAGTTAGGGTGCTTAATTTCCACAAATCACAAAGTGTTATTGGCACAACTAACATGTGGCGCCCGTGGAGAAACAGGCTTGAAGGAATTTGTAATGGAATTGCACGAAGGAACATCCATTGTGCGTCCCGTGGTAATGGTCAAACTGAGACTTCTAGCGGAGGAGTTCCAGGATTCTTGTACACACTGAACGAAAGGTTGTTGATAAATAGGAAATGAACACGGGCAACTATTGTAGAAACAGTCATACCCAGGGCAACCATTACTTTTCCAGAAAATATAGTCAAAATGTCAGACTCTGAACTGCTGAAACAAGTTTGGTTGCATGGAGGTCATATCAAGCCTCCTAGCCTGATCAGCAGCGAAGAATACTCTGAGGAGCTGCAACAACTTCGATCAAGTCTTTTCAAATCTTGCGCATACTGGCCTCATAAGTATGATCTTCTTTCAAGTCCATTGCCAATAGTGGTCTCGGAAGAACTTGCAGACCACATTGAGAAATTAGCAGACATTCTCTCACGGTCCATCGTCAATATCGTCGAGAGATGGTGGGTAGATGCAAAAGCGAACTTTCCGGCAAGGATGCCGGTGGCTTTGCACCAAGAAGAAATACTACGAGTATGTACTTCATTTCCCATTTCGCACAATAAATCTAATACAAAACAGTGGATAGATGGCCCAGGAAAGGAGGTTATAAAGCCTTTTGGTGAAATACAAGGAGTGTGGAGACCTGACTTTCTTCTCGCGAAAGGAAGTACACAGCATACCAAGAACTCAGTTTCATCCGTCGAACAGCTTAAAATTTGTGAAATCAACGCAAGGTTCATATTTAACGGCTTTTTGGGGGCGGCGTTCAATAGTGAGGCATTCGAAAAGAAAGGATTGGCTGATTTTGGGTTGAGGTCTGATGCTAAGCATGAAAAAGTATGCCCCTCCCCCTGTAGCCCCCCTGTAAACTAGTCTCTTACGAGGTGATTTTTCCTCGCTAATATCAAGTTGCAGATTCTCGGTGCCTTGGAGAAACTTCTTGATCCGACAAAACCTTTACATCTTCTCAAAGGAGCAGAATCCGGATGGGACATACATCTTTTCAAGTGGTATCTGGAAAATCGACGTGGCACAACCGTACGTTACATAACACCAGAAGATCTCCAACTCGTCACAGATCCCAAATCCGACTCTAAAATTCTTTATTGCAAGATGAAACCACCCGAGAAGGGGTATGGAGATATTCCTGCAGATAGCTTTCTTGCATCGAACGGAGACGTTCTTGAGAAGATACATCAGGTCATTCTGGAGGTTCACCAATCGGAATTAGAGTCTCTGAGCCAGTGCCCGGACATGATGGTGGCGTTAGCCTCTTTGTGTATCAATGACTTCAGAGCCATATATCTTGTACACGACAAACGGATGCTCGGAATTGTTCTCCGGGAGCTCGATTCTTTAGTTCACGAACACAATATCTTGACGGAGAAAGAGGCTCAACTCTTGAAGAATGGAATCGCCCCAACGATCCTTCCAGGTACGCCAGATATGGAACAGTTGATTGTCAATCTTCAGAATGGCACGGAATCAAAGGATGATTATCTTCTCAAGCCAATTGGCGGTGGAAAGGGTTTTGGCATTGTTTTTGGGGCCGATGTATCCACTGATGATATGATCAATTCCTTCTCGGAACTATTGAAACCAAATATGGGAGGCACAAATTATGTTGTGCAACGCATTGTAGAGCAGGCGAAGTACGACGTGATAGTACCGCAACTGGATACGAGATCCGAGGTACTGCAACAAACTTTTGTCGGAACCTTCATGATGATCAATGGCAAGAATCTAGGTATCGCAGGATGGAGGACGAGCTCGGAACGAATTTGTGCCTTATGCAAAGGTGGTGCTTGGATTCCGTCTCTCGTGGTTCTAAGAAAACAAAGGCTCCATTTATACCCGAAAACTCCACATACGGAAGATCAAAAACAAGAGAACAACAAGCTCCGAGGGACATTCGAGATGTGAGATATTAAAAAAGTCCAAATCCCGTCGATCTACCAGGCCGAACCTATGGTATCCATATCAATCTTGCCGTAGCCATTCACATTCAATTCACCACGAGAACATCCTTCATTGCAGAGAATCTCTCTTGGCGAATCATATTAGACCAATAGCATTGCCAATGCCCACATTCTAGGTAGCTTTCGGTACCTTGTCTGTGTGGAGACAGCCTTTTTTTGGACATCGCGAGAGAGTGCTGTTTTTGAGTGGTTGAAATTTTTGGGGGGAAGTTTTTGTTGTATGATCAATGGTTGCCCGAGAACTTAATCTTGTAATCTTCTATTTTTAAAACATTCTCCATCTATCTCAAGTTCAATTTTGAGAAACTCAGTCCCTAAACACATCTTCTCTAGCACCCGTGCTTCTGCGTGCCAGGACGACTCTTAACCACTACACACTCTCTACTACAAGGCAAACTGTGCGCCCTACATAACACTGTGAAAATGAAAGAAATGTACACTGATTGCCACAAGATCTATTTGTTTGGTGGTTCTGCTCGTGCGTTTTACTTTTTGTTGTATAGTTTTTCAAAGAAAGGCATAGTTAGCAGGAACCAATTTCGACATTTTTTCCGTCCCGTGGACCACAGTTAGCACCACAACTTCTCTGCCTCTTTTTGTTGGTATCATGAGAGGATTGGAGAACATAGAACTCCTTTTAAATCAATCAGAAAGACAAGATATTACACTGTTGTTACAACTTCAGCTCTTCACGAGTAATAACCCTCGTCTCCGCCGCACCCTGTTTAAATTACATCGGCGAGCCGAAAATCTAGAGGGAGCCCTTACTAGCGAGTTACTAGTGTACTAGAATCGCCTTTTCGATTTAAAATCCTTTGCCACAGGCATAAATATAACATTTCTTCCTTGTAGAGCCCTATCCCCATCTAAAACGCAAACCAAGTCAATCAACAAAAGACACAGCACTTAATCTCCCTATTACTCTGGGCGTCCACTCTGCCCTTTGAACGAAAAAGCTAAAAAACAAAACGTATTTTTATATGGTATTAGACAAAGAGTATAGTTTTAAGAAGAGCTTAAGCAAATAGGAAAATAAATGTATTTATTTTTAATAGTAATAATAGAAGAGTTAGAGGTATTCTCTTATCCAACTAGATAAGCATAGGCTAAAGTAGGTACTATAGGGTTGAAGTGGGTTCTCTCCTAACTACGGCGAATCTCGCCTATCACCTCTTACCAACAGTGCAACTACAACTCTATAAGGGGTATATACGACGTCTTTACTTAACATCCTTTTAAATTTATTAGCTAATATGTTGTTTCCTTAGATATAATATGGTAGAATGAAATTTTTTTGGTAAAAAACTAAAAAGGGTTATTTAGTTTGTGTTAGCTAGAATTAAATTAAGACATACGCTAACTTTGTGTCCGTTTTAGTATAGACGACTTACCAACCGCAGTAATATATTAGCAGCTGTATTTATACCTTACACGTAACTCCTAACCTTATGCATACAATAGACACAGGTGTGAGAGGGGTGTTGATTAGTTATACAGAAGTTGAATTACTCTTCTATTATTACTTTTAAAAATCAAAACACATTTTTCTCTACTTATTTAAGCTCTAATTTACCTAAAAAGCTTACATCCGGTGTCTTTCAAAAATACTTGTTATTTTTTATTCCAAAGGGCGGAGTGGTAGTTCTCGTCGCCCATACATCACTTCTCCCGGCGACCCTTCCCCCCCTTCCCACCAACAAACAAAAAGCATAATCCTCCAACAACCAAACTAGCCCCAGCCAGACACTATAATTAATTAGCACACATATCTCTCTTCAATTTAACACCGCAGAGCGTAACTCCCCAAAAATCAAGCATCCGAGTTAAAAGAACAAGGGAGTAGAAAACAAATAAGAAAAGTGACATACAGCAGTCATCCCCGCATATCCCATCCACCCCCTCAACCCCACAACCAACAAAGGTCCCAACGCCAACCCCCCATTACTAACCATACTATTCCACGCAAACAGACTAGCAAACGGACCATTCTCCCCGAAAGCTTGCGGATTCCACTCATGATATTTTGCTACGACGTCACTTCCCTCTACTAGGGCAACGGCAGAGACGGTACTCGAGCCTATGCCGCAGAAAAAGAGGATGCTGGTGTATTTGGCGATTTCAAGGGTCGGGTGGGGTGAGGAATGGGGAATTCGGAGGAGGAAGATGGGGAGGGAGAGGTAGAGGAAGCCAATTGTTGAGAGGGGTTTTGTGCCGTACTTGTCGATCAGGAAGCCGGAGATTGGTCCAAAGACCAGAAGGGGGGTGAGGAGGGGGATGAAGAGGAGGCCGGAGTGGAGGGATGTGAAGTGGAAGAGATGGAGGGCGTGGAGGGGGATGGTAGCGTCGTTGAAGGAGACGATTGTCGATTGGAGAAGAGTCGCTAACGTGGAAGTTAGGAGACGAGGGGAGGTGAAGAGGATATAAAGTAATGGCGTAGGAAGAAGTCTTGGGAGCGGGTTTGGAAGTATGTATTGTGATTTATCTTCATTTACCGAGTCGGAGACAATTGGTGCTTGTGTAAGAAGAGGACTCGCTTCGTTATTCGTCTCCGTAGAACTTGAATTTTCTTGCACACTTTCCACATCCTCACTCTCGCCACTTTTACCATTTCCATCCTTATAAACCACACCCCACACCTCAGCAGTACCCCTTTCAACCATAACAACCCGCATCACCAAATCCAGCCCAAGCAGCCCCAATCCGAGTACAAAAACAGCCATGTCACCCGCTCTATCATAAACCACACCCCCAACAACGGGAGCAATGAAATTGCCCACCCCAATAAACCCAAAAATACTCCCCAGTGCAGTCCCCAAGCTCGCCCTCCCAACCGTATCCTGAACAATCACCAAGCCAACTGTCCAAACGACAGCAGCACTCAGCCCTTGCAATACCCTCGCCAAAACCAACACTCCAACCGTCCTGCCCACCCCAAGCAATACCGTACTCCCAATAAGGGCTACCAAACCCCCAAAAAACGGCTTCCCTCTCGTAGACAACCGATCAACCAGCATCCCGGCGGGCAACGAAAAGACTAGAGAAGACAGAGCATAGCTGGTAAGAAGGAGGGAAATGTATTTCTGGGTTTCGGAGGGCGGGATATGGAGACGGGAGGTGAGGATGAAGGGGAGGGTGGGGATGATGAGGCCGTAGAGGAAGAGGTCTGTGAAGAGGGCTAGAGCGACGGTGCTGAGGATGAATGTGGTGGAGGAGCGGAAACGCAAGAGGGGTGGTGGGGAGGTATTTCTCATGGTGGTGGGTGGGGTTTGGTGTGGAGGGGAACAAAAAAAAGTAGTAAATGAGAGTAAGAAGGTAGGGGTTTGAGAATGAAGTTTGGAAGATGATGCTATTGGAGCATAGGAAAGAGAGTGATAGAGAGAGTGTAAGAGACAGAGCCAAACATCAATTCAACTAACAGCCTGAAGCCCAACCCCAATGAGAAAGAAAGCCGGCCATGGATATTTTCGAGAGTGAAAAAAAGCAAGCAAAGAATTCTCTGACAAACGTGCGAGTATCGAAATTCAACTCGCCTCTCCGTCCTACCTTGTAACCCAGAACCAACCCAGCCACTTGAGTTATGGTGCTGATCTGCCTCCCACCCATCACCTACTCTACTTCCGTTCCACAAATTCCAATAAGGCATTCAACAACCCCGAGAAAATGCGGAAGTAATCAAAATAACAAAACATAAGATCATCAAAATGTCGATGTGACAATCACCAAGCTGTACCCCCGAAACACCGTCCTACTTGGTACCAATTTTTTCTTCGGGAACACGAGGTAGTATGGCTTCACGCCCGGTTTCTTCTGTCAATGGAAAGACAAGACCACAGGTCCCACACCCTCTCACAATGAACCCCTCGTATAAGCACCAGAAGCAGGTAGAACCAACGGCAAAACACAAACTTGAAAACCAACTCATCAGTATTGTTAACCAGATGGTATATCGAACTATCAGTCATATGTTTCTTACCACGAAGATAACAACCCGTTTCGTATATTCCAGGAATTTTCCGTATCATAAATGGCCCAAATCCCGCAACAGGGTATCATAAATACCCAAGCCTTCCATCATAAATATCAAAGCATACCACGAAATCAATACACCCAAACTCCCTCCCAACTCCCAACTCAAGAAAAGTTCACAAAACCTTCGTCGGATCCTTAGCCTTCCTCCACCCCTGATCGATAATAAATTGTCCACTCTTCTTCACCACACTATCCAGTGATTCTGTGAGATACATAAGAAGTCGACTAAAGAAGAAAAGAAACAGGAAGGAAATGCTCATGATGACGGCAAATGAGTACCAGTAATCCTTGGTCGTGTAAACCCCCTCAAGGTCTTGGATCTGGATGGAGAAGTAGCTGGTCATTAGACTAACGGGGAGGAATAGCACGGAAAGTTTGGCTAGGAGGCCTGCCGCGCGGGTGAGTCGGGCTGTGGCTTCGGAGTCTTTTTGCGCGTTGATGCTGAAGTACTGCGGAGAATTAGTAAGACGGAAGTGGGAAGGGGGAGCGGGGAGGGGGAGGGTTGACTTACGGTGTTTGCGAGGGCATCTTTTTCCAGAAGTAATTCTTTGGTTTCACTTAAGATTAATAGTTGTAAGCGGTCACCGAGTCTTTCGAATCGAGAGATGGCTGATGGTGCGAGTGGTGGTCCTTGTCGTCCATTTAGAGGTGCAAATTGCATTGTTTCCGAGGTGGGAGAACTTGGGGCTCGTATACTATTGCTGCCTTGCTGTTTTGCAGGTTGCAAGACTCGTTGGACCAGATTTTTGTAACCTTCGTAGACGTGTTGCATTTGCCGTATTTTGTAACCAATTCTGTGAAGCTGGGGAACAATCTCCTTTTGTATCGGCTTAACTGATTTCCTAGACTGCAGATTGTAAGTATGAGTGATTGGTGGGCTTCCTGGGAAAACATACTGTGCTTTCGAAGATCCTTTTTCCCTGTTTGAATTAGTGGAAATTCTCTGGACGTGGTGATAAAGGGCCGTACCAGAGCTTTCAATTTATCCTGAAAGGTTTCCACGGCTTGATACACAGCACGCCAATCATCAAATAAATAGTAAAATAAATTGCTTGCTCCTTCATTTCCCCATTCAAGAGGCGTGCCCCTTTGCAGGGCGTTTCTGAGGGACAGCATCTCGATGGGATTGTCCTTCTTTTTTCCCATTCCGAGGACCGATAACTGGCAGAAGACATTCATTAAATTAGCCCTGGCACTCTCCAGGTTTTTGATATCATCGACATGCTCATGGAACGAAATGACAGTGCCTAGGAGCAATTAGTAGAGCCCCGTTGTGGGAGCAGAAGTTATCCCTACTATCATCGCAAAGCACAAGCCATGAATACAAACGACGCTGGTCTTCTTCTTCAAGCTTTCCTGTTATGTCAATCTCCAAGTTCATCCTCTTGTCCTCCGGCATCTGTTCATGCATCCAATTAGCTCCAACGCAAATGACTTTGCACAAGTCAGTAACATGATTCCCCAGATGGAATGTGGGGACCCACACTTGTCTCCGAAATCGATTGCATGATAATTAATCATCTTCTCGACTATATGGTAATGTGAATTCCCTCGTTTCAGCAACATGGATTTTTTCGTTTCCTTTTCCTGCTCCGAGGTCACATCGCCCTTTTCGAGATCCTCCTTGTGTCCATCGTGTTGGAATTTGGGCATATGCATTTTCGATTTCGGTTCGATCGTTTTAACTTCGCGGGCCATTGGCGTATCTTGTATAATGGCATGAAGTCTGCCGGAAAAGCCATAATGTTTCCCGATTCGTGTTACAGAGCCTCGTTGATTGTGTGGTCCCCAGATATTTCTGGCGTTCGGGTTAGCATGGACACTATGAAGGCTGGGCATTGGAAGCCTCACATCCATCTGATCGGGCGCTGCTCGGGTCGGGATTCGGTCAATAATGTATTAAAATCGTGTTCGCGAAGGTCAAAGGCAATCTGGGCTTCGTCTCTCCCAAATTCAATGACGAAGTTCTCAGTTGATCTGCCGAGGGCTTTCAGCTGGCATTCATCGTATATTTCCTCGTCGTCGTAATTATAGAATCTGCCATTTTCCATCATGGTGCCGGTGTTTCGCGATGGAGGGGGAGAATGTAGAGCAAGCGCAAGAGCACGACGAGATACTAAAGGAATAGAGGGACATGTTGCAAGTATTTATTATTCTTCGAAGCGCCCAGCTGATGGAGGCACATGTGCAAGCATTAGACGCAGCCTTGCGGAGAGGTTGTGTTGTGACGCTGGCTCGGCTGGACAGGACAGGCATCCGCCCCGCTGCTTGCCGCCGTCTTCAAAATTTAACCTACGTTGTCCTATTTTTAAATTTTATATAGCTCTTCTACGGACACAAAACAATCAGGAAAACAAGAAGCACGCCTGCTGCCTTTATTCTCCAAGTTCTCCTCAGAAAACAATCTACCCACTGCTTCATCACCTGGAATCGTAGTCGATGTTTCCCTGCAAGGCAATAAATACCTGAAACCACCTGCACCTGCACGACCTGTTGGTGTTTCTTCTAGGCTGCCATCCGACGAAGGAATTGAACTCAGCGACTGTCGTGCAACCACAAGAGGAACGGAACATAGACTGTGGTTCTCAATCGCCTACTGCAATACCAGCTATCTGTCTATTGGATACAAGTACCTACCCTGGAACGGAACTGGACTTCGAATCGAAATGTCTGAGATAGCAATCGTTCACATACCCCATGACGAGGCCAGCATACAAGCGTATGTAGAACGTTACAAAGCATTTCGACTCCTGTCACTACAAGTTGCACCAGAAATGTTCGGTTCAACCTACGCAAGAGAAGTCGCATTCAGCGACCAAACCTGGCTTGACCGTCTGGCAAATCCACAAGCCACTACATACGCTGCTATTCAGGGGAATACCATGGTTGGATCACTCACAATAATCGGGCCTTTGTCATTCCATCCTGAGTGAGTGGTTTCATTCTATGGCAAAGATGCCATATGTTTCTTTGGGTTATAATCTTTACTTCTTCTCTCATTCCATCTCCAGCGTTGACTTTATCTGATGTTCTCCGTATAGAGACGAGTTCCTCAGCAACCCTTGGGAGCCCCGCAAGGACGAGTATGAGAAGGATCCTCCTGACTATGCTCATTTTCGTATAAATGGTGTATTTACAAGTCCTGCTGTTCGAGGAAAAGGTGTTGGCAAAGCACTTATGGAGATGTCTCTCAAAGGACAAAAGCAAATGGCCGCTGATTTGGGCAAGGAGCTAGTGTCAACCATTGGAGTTGACTCTGACAATATTCCCGCAGTCAATCTGTACCGAAAGTTTGGGTATGTTACGATCAATGAAGCTCCTCGGCCGGGGGATAGTTCTCGGACGGGGCTGTTGCTTAAGTATGTTGAAGCCACAACTTGAGCAGGATATGTTTGAGGTAAGCACCCAGAGAAAATAAAAGATTCTTCCCGAGTAAATTCGACTTGGAAATACAGAGATTTCTGCTTTCTTCGTGTGACATTCTTGTTGCTTGAGGTTTCAAAAACACTCCTAGAGACACTAAGTAGACGATAGCCCGTCCCGTGATAGTTCACAAGTGGAAGCATTTCTTGTGATCTACGAGTGTGGCAGTGCATGCACCTAGCCACACCAACCCCTCATAGCCAATAAGCACAGCTACCCCTCGTTGTGAGGTACAAGACTTCCTTTCAAAACTGGGAAAAGAAGCTCAATCCTTGACGTGGACATGCAGGACTTCGCACTAGCTCGCCACAAGAAGGTTGAGGATGGGTTTCTTTTCTTCCTGAGAAAAATCACCAAAAGCGAGCCATGCTGACAAGAACCTCCTCCCCAAATTGCGGAGTTATTTTTGTATCTTGAATATCGAGAGAATATCGAAGAGAGCTTTACTCGTTTTCAACTGAAAAATGCCGTCGTCAAAATACCTTTTTACAGTTTTCACCTTTGCAATAGCCTCACTCCCCCTCACCAATGCCCAACTGGTCTCTTCCCTTCCAGATTGCATACAAGATTGTATCGAGCAATCCCCAGATATTAACTGCTCTACCCTTGATGTAGCATGTCTCTGTCGAGCCTCCTCGGGAAACTTCCTCACAGACACAATAACATGCAGTGTGTAACCTCTCCTCCGTTTGCTCCACGATATTTCCCCCTACCCCTACCAACCATCTAAATCCCCAACTCTCTAACTTCCCACAGTGCACGCCCAATGCGACAACAACCTGGACAACAATATCCTCCTCACCACCCTCCAGCTAGCCTGCCAATTAGCAGGATCCCCCATCCCCTCCTCCGCCATCCGAAATGCCCAAAACATAGGAAGCTCCCTCGCAAGCCAAAGTACCACAACGATAACTATGTACGATAGCTCATCTAGTCTCAAAATCACTTCGGTACCAACACCAACATCCCAAGCTCCAGTAAAAAGCGCCACTTCCTCCTCAGGCTTTACACTCACGACTAAAAACTCGCCCACGCCAACTTCTACTCTCTATCCATATTTGGGAACGAAACCTAGTTCGCAAGGCATTGGGCCTAGTACATCAAGTTCTGGCGGGTCGGTTACGCAGATTACGGGGACGAAAACACAGACGTCAACAGGAACGGGAAGTGGAACGCAAACGGGACAGAGTCAAGCCTCGACGAGTTCGAGTACGGGAAGTAGGAGTGCTGCCGCTCCTCCTAACTCGGTGGAAACTAACAGTTCGCCGTTTCAAGATGGGAATGCGGGTTGTAGGAATGGGATGGGGTGGTTGTTCGGGGTGAGTTTGGGATTTACTTGGGGGAGTTTTTGGTTATAAGTATGAGCGATGTACGTTTAGGAGGAGATGGTATGATGGCGTGATTGGAGACTTATGATTTATGAAAATTGGGTATGGTAATTTGGAGTTTGGGTTCTCGAGGGTTGTAAACAATATTAACTGAAGGCTCGCCTTGGTTGTCATATGGTTGAAAACTCAGTCGTCGTGTCTCAGTTCCTCTCTTGACTAATATCACGCTAACTCGTCTTGGGCCTTTTTCTTGATGGTATCAAGTCGCCGTTAAAATAATCGAGTTTTATTCGGGAATTCAATCTTCATATCTGTAGTCATGGATCTCGAAAGGATTCAATTGTAAATGGCAAGTCAAAACCAAAGCTCCGGGTCAGATAAAACTCCTGAACGTTGAGCTCAAAATCTGCAGACATTCGAGTTGGGATTACTCTAAACACTTGCTTAATTCCTAGGATATAAAAGAACTCCAATTTGACTTCCATTACTTCTTATTGGTCTCATTCATCATAGATAAATTTTGTCTAGATTTACCGAGAAGCTGGTGCTTCGACAGTATGATGTTGGCAGCTCACAAACCTAGACTGTCGCATGGTATTTGAGACCAACAACATAATTTATGTCTTTGAACCAGTGTTTTACTTGCCTTTCAAGCGATAGTTGAGAATAATAGCTGTAAGGATGCCAATAATTAGACGGGTTCTTGTTTCATAGCTTCCCAGCCTTTCCTTTAACATTCTATTTTATAACCATCCCTCTTAGGTTTCCAAGCTTTGAAGTCATCGTGAGACTTGTGTTTACCATTCGTAGTGTTAATGTGCGGAATCATTTGAGTGAATTATAGTGGGTATAGGTAATATATAGAGATGAATGTTACTCAGGAATTAGATGAGTCTGTTATAACTTGGACTACTGAACTTAGTTATTTTAACCTCTGCTTATCAAATTTGGAGGACAAGTTATGTTCAGATGAATGGTTCGTATTGGTCACTTCTCAAGACCCAAACAAATGGTGAAATGGAAGAATGAAAGGATGGGACAACAGGTTGAGCCATAGTATGACTAGGATAAACATGATAGTGTGCCAGCCAAGGACACCTCTTAGATCGGTTGGGGGCAGATGCTCCCAAATCTTAATAGCTCCCTAGTTCTTGTCTCCCTCCCTGTGAAATTGAGCCGGACATGTCTTATACGCACACTTTCTACTCTTCTTTATTAATTTCGTGGACGTAGATGCTTATTGTGTTGATCAAGCCTCTAGCCGTTCCATTTCCTGAACTTGATGAAAGACTTTTGTTTCGAGTCTGCCGAAGTGCAACGAGTAACAAACGGACTCGAAAGAATATTGTTGCAACGCGATGTTGTTGTGAATTCAGTCTTCCAAGAATTTTGAAATGCTGTTCAGTATTTCACCCGCGGCCCGCAACTCTACTACCAGGATTGTTTGTTCAGCTTTAACTCCCCGTGCCTGGATTCGACAATAATAATAAATTCGAGAGCAAAACCATGTTTTGTACAATTGTCACCATCTCCTTACACTCAAAAACAAAGACTGAATCCCGAAAGAGATTCAACTAGATCAACCACCATACTTACTTGTTAACCCCCCAAGAAAGCCCGTGAGTTGTCTCGCTCGGGCTTTCCCTAACGCAAAAAGGTATTGAGAAGGTTGTATTCCCGCAATTCTCTCCGGATAAGCCGGTTTTCAGTGGAATAAGCCGCAGTTTCTTGGTGGCTTAATACCACCTTGCCAGCTTACTATCTTGTGGCTGGATTAGCTGCTACTTCCCAGCTTACCCCAAACCAGCTAGCTTCACGCTTGGTTTTCCAGCTCCTGACAGACATTGTATATGGCTATTAGCCCTCCTCTACACCGTGTCTCACAGGAACCAAGTAAAAGAAACCATTCCTAAAGTACATATCCCACATCTTATTCTTGCGACCGCTGTTAATTGAGTACTCGTCATTTCCAGAAATTATTGGGAGCCACTCCAAAAACAGGACAGTCTTGAAATGGAAACAAAACCACAACACAGCAAAAGAAAAGGAGAAATCTTGGTATAGTAACAATAAGCTATTAGACATCCATCCAATAATTTTTTAGCTATTTTTTTTTCGCTCCCTTTCCCACTATAGGGGGGGGTTTTTTTTTCTTACCGCGCTGAATGGTTCCAGATAATCCAAGTAACGGGATTATATAATATCTTCACATACTGCCTCGCGAAACAATGGCTTACCTTACTGGGTTACAGAAGAAGCACTCGAAATCCGAACTCCTTGTGGCTTCATCGCCCCGATCACTGAACTAAAGAGCAGACAGTCGAGGTTGATCAGGAATACCGAAAGCAGCCACTCGTCTTCCAAAACATTTCTCCCTTTGCAAGAAGCACGGGTTGATCGACATTCTCTTGTAGTGAACACCTCGATTGGGAGCCACCATTTCACTTCAAATTCGTGCAACACCGGCACAAACAAAGGATATTATTTTTTGTTTTGTATTTACTGCGACTACTTTATCTCAGTAGTACCTGGCCTCTCGCACAAACTTCCGCTCCACTCCAACCCCGTCTCCACTCTGCCATTTTCTCCCTCTCACCATCCAAAACGCAGGTAATCCCAAGGAATATGCCACCACCAGCAGAGTTCGAGTTTTCCTTTGTATAATTGCGACACCAAACCCCCAAATCAGATTACCACAAAAACAACTAGAGGAGAGAAAAAAAAAACTGCCACCCGTAGGACAAGATTGTGGGTTCCTCTAATAAACACAAGAGCAAAACAGTAATAAACAAATAGAAACGACGCCATGCGAATGCCATGAATTCCCTCAAAGGTATTTTGTAACCTTGCCGTGCCCCCACCAGACCATAAACGCCAACGCAATGGATTCAAAGCAAAAAAATCTCGGATTCTATGAGAGAAAAAAGTCCCCCCAACTTTTAGGTCTTGACTGCTGACCCTTTTGATGATGAAGAAGCGCCATTAGTTCCCGAACTAACTGGCTTTGCGTCCGGATATCTGATTCTCTTATACATATTCTCCAGACGGTCCCCAGTTATCTTCTGTTGGTCAGATGGTGCAGGCCAATGCGCTGCAACATAATCCCTTTCAAATGTTAGTACTTGTGTCTGTAGGGAATCATCCAAGAACTTACCAAAATCTACCTTGCAACGACTTAACCTGAGCAGGAGGTGTTTCTTTCAACTCAGCCTCCACAAAGTCTCCAATAATGACGAGCTCGTTCTTCATAACATTGGCACGCTCTTTCTGAGACTTGATGCGTTCTTTTGTGGCACCTTGTATTCTCTTCAAGTTTTCTCTGACAGGCTTGAACACAATACGCATCATCGGATCAGCATCAGCGTCGTTGGTCGACTTGTTTGGAGTGTGCTCCGACTTGCGATGCTTCGAATGTCGAGTATCCTCTGGTGCGCTGTGCTTTCTCTTCAAATCAGGCTTGGAATGAGAATCACTGCGACTGTAGCTATGACCACGATCTCGATCTCGGTCCCGATCAAGGAGTCGATTCTTCTTGTTTTGAGGCGCCGGTGATGCAGAAACAGATCCTCTGGCTTCGACGCGTCGATGTCCGTTAGTTCTGTCATTCTTCTTGTTATTTCGGTGGTGATTCTCGACGGCGCGTTTGGCCGCCTGGCTATCAGAATGCTTGGCCTTTAGCACCGATAGGAGATAATCCGCGCGACGAACAAGATGAACAGCGCCAGGTGCCTTGGCCACTTTCTGTTCGTCCCCCTTGATCCGCTCCTCCTTCTTGTCAACTCGGTGCTCCTCGAGAAAGAACTTTTCTTTGAGGCCAAGGTCTGGGTCATCTCTGATCTGAACCCATGCACCATAGCCGTGTCTGTGAATGCCAACGAGTAACATTCCATCTTCACGGGCTCCCCAAGGACAAGAATAGTGTGCCGCTTTCGATGCATCAGGAACCCGGAAATTTTTGTAGTCTGCGACACCAGCAACGAGATTCTTAAGCATGATCATTTCCCCAGGACGCTCCAGCACAGTCTCGGCATTTAACCGCTTCACACCAAGATAATCGAAGAGAACTGCCTTTTTGTCTTTCTTGGTCAAGGGCTTATTCGACTCACGTTCCATAGCAGCAATTCTAGCTTGGTCCTCTGCGAGCAGTCTCTTGCTTTCGTCAGTAATCGCTTTGATGAAGCCCACCATCAAGTTGAGGTCTCGACCAATAAGGCGAGCGTCTTTGATGAGCTCCTCGCCCCGTTCCTCAATTGAACCATAGCGCAGGAAGGCTCTGTGAAGATTTCTTGCTTCCTTCTCATTGAGCTCTCGCTTTGGATCGGCCAGGTTGGCCTGTGCCTCGCGTTTCTCGTCCAACTCATCTTGCTTCGCCTGGTCTCTTTCTCGTTTCTTCTCTAGGCGTCGTTCTCGCTCATACTCTGCGGTGTTTTTCATGGCTGCTCTACGAGGAGCGTTCTCTTCCTGCATTTTTTGAAGGAATTCTTGGTTCGCGCGCTCCTGTTCCTTGGCTCTGATGTCATCAAGCTGGTCCCTTGGAATAATGTCATCCCATTCAAGATCCAGCTTGACATCAGTGTATTCAAAACTCTTGAGAAAGTCTTCACCACCATCAGCGTCCATTCCTTCAGGAACTTCTGTCTTGTGTTCTTCGGCGTTTTCCAGCACTGAATCAATGTCGAGTTCTTCAAGCTTTTTCTGATTTCCAGTTTGCTCGAACATTTTGCGTCCTCGTTTTTTCAGGATTCGGGAAATATCATCGGAAGATTTTGGGTCTCCAATTTTACCAGCTTTAACCGCTTTCTCGCGGAGCTCCTTCTTTTCCTTATCGGTGACACCTCTTTGGATTGTGATGAATTCGAGCATGAGTTTGTTACGGGCACGTTCAAGGACCTCTTCCTCCACCGTGGCCTTCGATACCAACCGATAAATGCTGACAGGCTTCTTCTGACCAATTCGATGCGCCCGAGCCATTGCCTGCAAATCAGCTTGAGGGTTCCAATCTGAATCGAAAATGATGACAGTGTCAGCCGTCATCAAATTGATACCAAGACCTCCAGCTCGAGTTGATAGCAAAAAGCAGAAATCGTTACTTCCCTCGGCGTTGAAATGATCAATGGCCATACGACGTGGACCAGCGGCAACCGTGCCATCGAGCCGTTGGAATTGATAGCTGCGAAGCTGAAGATAGTCTCCCAGAATGTCAAGCATCTTGACCATCTGACTGAAAATCAAAACTCGGTGGTTATCCTTCTTCAGTTTGTCAAGCAGACGGTCTAATAACATCATCTTTCCACTACTGGCAATGAGACCCTTGAGCTGGTCGTCTCGTCTTTGGCTTCCCTTCAGAATCTTGTCTTCGGCGTTGGGAAACATGTATGGATGGTTGCTAGCTTTCTTGAGCTCCATCATGATATTCAGGAGAGAGTGCTTTTGCCCTTTGGAACCTTGGTTGAGAGCATCATAGTTTCGTTTTAAGATATTTTGGTAGTATTCAACCTGTACATCTGAAAGTTCGACTCGGATAATCTTCTCGGTCTTTGGTGGCAGGTCGTTCTCAACCTTTTGCTTTGTCCGTCGCAAGATGTAAGGCTGAATCTGGGTAGTAAGGTCGGCAATCTTTTGACCAGCTGCTTCCTCGGTCAAATCCATGTCGTCCTCAATTTGAAGAACTCCAGGCATGAGAAAGTCCATGAGAGCTGAGAGTTCTCCAAGCGTGTTTTGAACAGGAGTACCAGTAATGAGTAATCGACTAGGTGCCTTGAAGTCAAGAAGCTTCTGGTAGAGCTGTGATTCTCGGTTCTTCAAACGATGTGCTTCGTCTACTGCCATAAACTGCCATTTTATTTGAGCCAGGAAAGTGGCATCCGTGAGAATATACTCGTAGGAGGTAAGGAGGACGTTGAACTTTGGACGCTTGACATTCCCATCGGTGAGGAGTTCGTATTCCCGAATGATGCTCCGAGATGCTTCTTTGCCATTGTAAATGACATAATTCAAGTCGGGCGCCCAATAGTCGAAGGTGTCAGCCCACGCAGGGATAGTCGTGAGAGGGACTACCACGAGAAATGGACCTTGTTGATTTCTGTCGTTGCGAAGCCAGTTCATGAATGCAACTGTTTGCACAGTCTTACCCAAACCCATTTCGTCAGCTAGGATTACGTTCTTGTTCTTTGCCCAATTGTAAGCCAAGAAGTTTAGACCAGTGATTTGGAAGTCTCGCAATTGACCATTCATGATATATGAGGGTTGCTCTCGAATGGTCTTGTGACCACCCCGAGTATTCGGATTAGTCTCCTCTTTGGATGAAGTCAGAGTTCGGGAGCTGCGATCCAGAAAGCCATCAATGGCCTCCTGTGAAAGTTCGCTGACAAGTGAAGCACTTTCCCAAGTACAACTTTCATAGTAAAGACCTTTCCATTTCACGTAGTACTCTGTTTCCTCTTCTCCATTACGATTTCCGATGACTCTTTCAACCTTGGTGTAGTCGAGGAGGGCATCAAATTCTCGCTCCCGTTCCAACATCCACTTTTCCTTTTCTTCAGGTGGGATATCGTCACCGCGCTCCATGTAAATTGACTCGAGAACGACCTTTCGGTAATAATTCTCGAGGCGTCGGAAACCCCGAACGGCGGTCAAGGAAGTTGTCGTCTCCCAGGTGGAATGGTAGTGAGATTTGCCTTGCCATTTGATGTAGTATTCGAAATGGTCGCGACCTAATTCGGGATTGTCCATAGACTCTCCATCTTTCAGTCTGTGCTTCAGAACCTGGTCGACGTATGGGGAGGTATCCTCAACATCCACAGCCCATTGATTTGGCGTCATCAGCTCAGACTCATCGTCCAACTCTGCATCACTTTCTTGGTATGCTCCAGCTGTGACTTGTGCCGCTCTGCGATTACTCCATCGCTTTTCCTGGTAGGCAGGGGCTGTATTTGACTCGGCCTGTCGACGATTCTTTTTCGTTAGCTTTCGAGCGCGGGCACCGCCATATGTATCACTATCGGACTCGGAGGCTGAAGCTGAACGGATAGCTGGAGTATTTCGTTTCGAGACTAGAGTTCATTTATTAGGCGACATGCTTGTTTAGAGGGGGGTTGTCAGGTTGCTTACCAGGTTGTGAACGCTCCTGCTTTCTTCGTTTTGGTCTGCGAGATGCCACAACGTCCGAGTCGGAGTCATCATTATTAATGTTCCCATCATCAGACTCAATCTAAAAAGTGTGAGCTTTTACTAAATGTATGGGGAAGTATATGTTAGCTAGTAGCTGGCAACATACTATGGGACGGTGTTGGACTGGTCGACCCTGCGATTCCAAGTCAGTAATTACACTAGGAGTATAGATCATTTAAAGTAGAACTTACACTTCTTCGAAGCCCGTATAGTTCAGGGTTTGCCAGCATGTGTTGGTCTTCACCAGCTGCCTTCCGCTTGGGAGGACGACGAGAGTCTGCAGACGACGATCCATCCCGCTCGCCATTGGTAGCTACGGGAGCAGGGCTGTCCTCCATATCAAACTCAGCATCGTCGGATTCACCCTGAGCTTCCGCGACGGACGATTCTTCAGCATCTGTCCCCTCAGCGCCGAAATCCGATTGCTGGTGTGTTGAGGACGCCGGTGAGGGTTGGTCGACGATGGCAACTGCTACCTCGGAGAGAGCGGATTCGCTATCGTATGGTGCGTCATCGTTTGTAAGGACGGAACGCTCTAACGGAGAGTCATTTCCATTAGAAGGAGATCTTGAGGTATTCAGGTTGGGCAGTGTTGCCGTCGATGGTGGGGCTATAGACGACAGTGTTAGCAATGTTCCAGATATAACTTCATGAAATTCCCAAGGTGAAGATTTTTCGTGGTGGCATCATTGGATGGCGGAGAAGCAGGCGATCCAGAAACCATCAGAGGCGTCTCCTAGACAGCTCTGGGAGGTGAATATAAGTTGTCGGCGCATATTTATATCGCGGGTTGGATAGAAGTGACTGGCCTGGCGATGGATTTAGGTAGATTGGAGCGATGTTCGGTGGACGGAAGTGACAAAAGTCTGGCAGCGCGTCGAGAGGAGGTAGAGACACTCTGCGAAGTGAAAAACGGCAGCCATAGAGCGATTCTATTCGATCGTATCTCTGTATGGAGATGTTCATGATGGATGCTGGACAGAATCGGATGTACGCCAGCCTTGAGTTTGAGGGATTGTGGGGGGTAGAGAAAATGAGAGAGCACACTTACAAGCCATGATGAATGGTCCCCCCAGAGACTCTCTTACTGAATGTGTGGTCAGTATTGGAGAGGGCGGTGTGTAGGGGTTTATTGAAGGTGTCAAATGAAGCCCAAGGTTGGTGGAGAGATGAATACCTAGGTCTGGAGGATGTATGCCTATGCCTCGCGACAAAAGCGAAGCCGCACGGACCATGGACCGTAAAAGCGGCGCCACCTTTATAGTGAGCACTTGCACAAATACTTAGCAGATTACATTACCACGCGGTAGATAGAAAAGTTGTTCAGTAGAGCCAACTTTCTCGTAAAATTATCATTCGATATCCTTAATTGTTCTAAGCTTCTGGCACAATTAACATAGTTGGAACAAAGAGGATGTAGGCAGGACCAACAACCAGAGAGTTGTTGCTGCCGCTTTTACTGTCTCCTTGACTATACTTAGGGCAAACTAGTCAGAATAAACTAAGATTAAACCCTTGCTCTATTCTAATGATGATAATGAACCTAATGTTTCTTCATTTGAACTCTTTGTACTAACCCATTCACAGCGAATTCAAAAAGTAATCGCATGCATAATAATGAATCAACGCCCTATAACTGCTAAAATCTTTAAGATCAAAAAGGCCAACTGCGTTCTGCAAACACATGTTTCAGAATCAGGTTGCCCAAAAAAAGATTGAGTGAGGAAGACAGATCACGTGACGTGATCTTAGCCAATTGCGCATCCGATTTTACAAACTTCCACAATCGCCTCAAAAATTGATTCCACCACAACGCAAAGGTCTACCGCCTCCGCGCATCTTGTGTCAACATCCCATAACCTTTCCCACGATATTCTAAAGCGAATACAGCGTCAAAATGTCGAATAACTCCGGAGGTGGGTACTCTCTAAGTTATCATTCTCTCTTTCGGGGTTGTTTAGAGAGGATTGAGACACTATCTTCTCCCAAGATATCTTAGTTCCTCCCTAGGCAATCCTGTCCCCTTCTCAGTTTCTCGAACATACTTCTAGAAATGGAAATACTGACTCCAAGAATTTGCAGATAAGTTGACCCGGTATTCTTCAAGAACCCCTCCTTACCCCTCCATTATCCTTCTGCGGGGTCAATCGACACAAGTTTAGAGGCGAGGCTAACTGTACCTTTGTTCAGAATCGCCATCATATCTTCGGATAAGTGCAAGCCAAAGGTAAATTCCCTATCTGCTACGGGCCAGAAGTCTGTTTGCTAATAGCAAGCGTAGAAATGCCGACAAGAATGCAAGAAATCCTGCCCGGTCGTACGAAGCGGACGCCTGTGCATCGAAGTGGATTCCTCGTCAAAGATTGCTTTCATATCTGAGAACCTGTGTATTGGTTGCGGCATTTGCCCAAAGAAATGTCCGTTCGGCGCCATAAACATCATAAATCTGCCAACGAATCTCGAGTCCCAAATCACACATCGATACTCTGCCAACAGTTTCAAGCTTCACCGATTGCCTACACCACGGCCAGGACAAGTTTTAGGATTGGTTGGGTCCAACGGTATTGGAAAGAGTACGGCTCTGAAGATCTTGAGTGGAAAATTGAAGCCCAACTTGGGTAGATATGATAATCCTCCAGATTGGCAAGACGTCATTAAATATTTCCGTGGTTCTGAACTACAGAGTGCGTTGCTCACCTGATATCAGGGTTCACTTTACTCACACCTGCTTTCAGATTACTTCACAAAGATCCTCGAAGACGACTTGAAAGCCATTGTCAAACCACAATATGTCGACCGTATTCCAAAGGCTATCAGAGGTCCTGACAAAACCGTACGAACCCTCATTGAGGCACAAGCATCGATGGATAATATGGAAGAAGTCCTTGATGTTCTGGGTAAGAGTGTTATCCGCTCTGATCACCTCATCTCTAACTCATTTACCAGAATTAAATCATATCATGGACAGAGATGTCAACCTTTTGTCAGGTGGAGAACTCCAAAGATTCGCAATCGGTACTGTCTGTGTGCAACAAGCTGATGTGTAAGTTTTAGCGCTTTAAATTGCTAATACCATACTAATAAGCCATAGCTACATGTTCGATGAGCCTTCCTCCTACCTCGATGTTAAGCAACGTTTGAGTGCGGCAAAGGTCATTCGATCATTACTTCGACCAGATGATTACGTTATCTGTGTTGAGCACGATCTTTCGGTTCTTGATTACCTCTCTGATTTCATTTGTGTTCTCTACGGGAAGCCTGCTGTCTATGGTGTAGTCACACTTCCAGCATCGGTCCGTGAAGGTATCAATATTTTCTTGGACGGAAACATTCCTACAGAGAATCTTCGGTTCCGAGAAGAATCTTTAACTTTTCGCATTGCTGAGGTCGCTGATGAGTTCATGGCTGATCGATCCCGTGCATTCCAATACCCTACAATGGAGAAAACTCTCGGAAACTTCCACCTCAAGATTGAGACCGGGGATTTTACCGATTCTGAGATTATCGTCATGATGGGCGAGAATGGAACAGGAAAGACCACCTTTTGTAAGATGCTGGCAGGTGCTACAGCCCCTGATGGCAACCAGAAAGTCCCCGGCATGAAAGTCAGCATGAAGCCTCAAAAGATCACCCCAAAATTTGAGGGAACCGTCCGACAATTATTCTTCAAAAAGATCAAGACTGCGTTCCTGCTCCCTCAATTCCAAACCGACGTCGTCAAGCCTCTTAAGCTAGATGAGTTTATCGACCAAGAAGTCAAGACCCTCTCTGGTGGTGAATTGCAACGCGTTGCCATTGTTCTCGCTCTCGGAATGCCAGCAGACATCTACCTCATTGATGAACCTTCCGCATACCTCGATTCCGAGCAACGTATTATCGCCGCCCGTGTCATTAAGAGATTCATCATGCACTCCAAGAAGACTGCCTTCATCGTCGAGCACGATTTCATCATGGCAACCTACCTCGCAGACCGTGTCATCGTCTTTGATGGAGAACCAGGAATCGATGCTCGGGCCAACGCACCCGAGTCACTTCTCACTGGTTGCAACAAGTTCTTGAAGAATCTTGATGTCACTTTCCGTCGTGATCCAACCAATTATCGACCTCGTATCAACAAGCTCAACTCTCAGTTGGACCAAGAGCAGAAGTTGGGTGGTAACTATGTAAGTTCTCCTTCCTCAAAACATTACCTATGTCTACTAACGACCTCTTTCAGTTCTTCCTCGAGGAAGATAAATCAACGAGTAGTTGAACCAGTCCCACCAAATGAACAATTTCCCCCTTCCGAGTCAGCATCAATAGGCGTTAAGGGGTTAGCATTGCAAGGCGTAACGGGTAGCGCGATGGGATGCCTTCCGGATGAAGAAACCTCCAACGATGAAGACGATCCCGACGACTAACATTGCCGGCGGTATTCTTCCCCTGTTATCTGGTCCCACGATTTAAACTAGCACTGCCATTTCTTATGTTTGGAACTGGTTCCATAGTAGGCACGTCTAAAGTCTAAAGTGGAATGAGGGATTACGGTTCAAGTTGGAATGAGTTACCGTCGAGATTCGAGCGAGAGATGCTGGGAATAGGGGTACACATGTACGAACAGCATTATCACGGGCACGGGACGGGATGCAATGGGATGGGTAAAATAATCTTTGATATTTGATTATTTACAAATTACGCTTGCTTGCTGGCAGTGAGAAAGGAAAGGGAAATATTAAAAGAACTTTTGTTTTTCCGACCCCCTTTCTTTGGTGAATTGGGTAGGAGAGAAGCATATACAAACCGGGAAAGGTCTTGATCTTCAGAAATCAAACGCTACCCTCCAACCGAAGAATTACACCCTCCAATCGTAGAATCGGCACATTCTTGATTCCTGTGTTCTGCCCCATTTGTCATCTTGCTATAAAACGGTGTCGGTGTGCGTGGGGACGTACAAGCAGAAGCCGTCTGATAGATACCTCTTCGCCAATTTCATTCTTCCTCAATTTCGCCCTCTTCGCTACCTGAATGGACAGCTGGCTCTTCTTTTGGGGGGAGTACCACCGGGGGCGTTCGTTGACGCCGTTCACGAGGAGGGGATCGCTCACGTGGTGTAATCTCTCTTCTTGTTCTCTGTCGTGATGCATTAGAAAGGGTTATCGAAGGGGCTGGGAAAACAACTAACCTTTGCAAGTCTCGCGCTGCTAGCACTTTCGCCATCGCTGTCAGCTCTTCTTCTTCTGGCAGACCTCACGTCCGAATCCCCATACGGCAATTCATCAATGCTACCGCGAGGATCTCCTCTTCGTCTGTAGAGCTTCTCACGCTCATCATCCCGATCTCTTCTCTCGCGCTCGTAATGGCTCATGGTATCGTCTCGGCGACTGCGATGTTGCTTATCAAGATCCCGTTCGCGGTCCCGTTCCCTCTCGCGTTCACGGTCTCGGTCACCTCGGCGTCCTGGAGAAAGCAAAGTATCTGCTGCGCTGCCTTTACGATAATTCTTCTCACGATCGGCAATAGCCTTTCGTCTATCTGCTTCGTATGCATCTGGTTCTGGACTACGACTTGCCCTGGAATGACGTGGATTAGAACGGTGTGACCTCTCGCCTCTATCTCTTTCCCGATGAATTGGTCGATCAACTGATGCTCTGTCGCGACGTCTGGCTCGATCTCGGTCGGTCGCCTCGCCTTCATGGTAATCTTTTTCCTTCAAACGTCTCATAAATTTATCAAATGCCGAGCGTCTAAGTTCATCAGAGGTAACAGCTAGATATTCCTCAGACCTTTCGATGCGTGGTTTGACTCTTTCGTAAGTATCATCGAGACGAACTGGAGGCTCTAAACGCTTAATGTAGGATCTTAGGGCATCCATAGCCTTCTTCTGTTGGCGTTCAGCTTGGTATCTGTCATCCTCGCTACGCTTGGAGACCTTCTCGTGAAGCTGTAGAGTGTTAGCAATGATACCTGAGATATAGAAAAATGCGCTTACCCGTTCGAATATTAGTGATAGAGCATCTCGATCAATGTTAGCAGTTCGCCGATCATTCTGCATAAGACCGAGGAATTCCTCAAACACAGTTTTTTGTTGAATCTCAAACCGTTTGTCCTGTGAATTATTAGTGGCTGAACCCGGAAAATCATAACAAAGGCCACATACATCTAGAACATCCAAGACATCATTACGAACACTACGCAAGGCGCGCTCTTCTTCCTCGACCATATCCCAAAACAAATCAAGGGGGGTAGATCCCAACTGTCCAAGCATAGCCTGGTATCTGTCATCTTCAACAATCATTGGATGAATCAGACTCCATTTTGATCCTGCCTTGATTTTGTTTGCGGCCTTCAACTCCTTTAGGAGTTCAATAAATCTATCACGGTTTTGTCGCTCCCGTCTAGATCTTTGGTTCTTTTGCTTCTGGCGTGAGTCGTTGAAAGCTTTTTCTAGAATTTTGATGTGATTTTCAAAGGCTGTCAACAGATCTGATTTGCTGAGAGTCTTGAATTTCTCGTCATTCAGGAATCGTGGGTTGGTTTGAATGATACCTTGTGCCTCAGACCACCTAGTGTACGGCTCCAGATCGATCGACTTCAGTATCTCAACTAACTCGTCCATAGCAGCTTTTTTGGTCGATACTTCCCGTTCAACATTAGCTTTCTTAAGTTCGATGATGTAGTCCTCGAAGAGTTGGCGTCTTTCATCATCGTCGGAGGATGATCTGAAAATTGTCTCGCCCTCGATTATGGGTCGCGCGGTCTTCCATCGTGTATAATGTTTGATTTCTGGATGACTTCTCAGCATGGTTGCAAAGTCCTTACGGAGCTTCTCGATCCTTTCCTTCGCACGGTCTTTCTCTTGAAGCCGAACCTCAACAGCATACTTCTCGAATGCAGCCTTGCGGTCTTTGGGATCTTTTAATGCTCTGTATTGGGGGTCCTTGATGATGGAGCGCATGGTTTGTTCCCAGGTCCAATTGGGGTCCACATTGTTGCGCCTAAGAAGTTTGAGAAATGCGGCTTCGGCCTCTTCGAATGTTGAGTAGTCAGGGTCGGTATTGGCAGGGACGAAGACTTGGGCACGACTTCCGTTAGCATCATTACCATATGCAATCTGACGGGCTTCTCCTAAAGGCTCTCGGTCGCGGGATTGATCATATTGTGAAGCTGCTGAGAAACCGCCGCCGGCGACAAATGTAGGCTGTCTAAATTACTAATTAGCATTGTCAACATATTTAGACCGTCGCAAGTTACTCACTGGGGTACTGGTACGGGTGCTGGAAGGACATTCTCCTTTGAAAGCGCCTCCTTGTAAACATCTGGCATCTCCCATGAGCTCTGCTTCGATTCGGTGTTATACCAATACTTCCGCCCTCCTTCGGCGGTATACTCTTTCCATGGCTGAGCCGTCAGTGCACGCTGCGGGGACAATTAGCATAGAATTCACAGATGATTGATTGTAGAGCCAGTGGTGGCTTACCTCAGCTGGGGTCATCAACTCTTCGGGCTTGGTCCATTGGGTTGCTTTGGTCAAGGTGTTGTAGTAGTAGACGCGACCATCTGCGTTGCGCGCTTCGCTCCAAAGAGCTGGCACAGCAGGGTGGCCATTGATTCCATTGGCGCCATTCATGATGGCTGTATATGCCCTGATCTCGTGGTGGGCGAGATGGTTTGGATGGTGTTGATGGAAGTTCAGGGAGGAAGATTGGCCGTCCAAGTCGCAATTCAATCTTTTTTGGAGTGAGCGCTCGAGCAGGCATCCCTGCATACAACCTTATGGATACGGCTGCTTCTTGGCAGGCAGCCTTGCTTGCCAACGTCGAGCCTTCCACGCCTTCCACCCCTTTCTCATCAGCAATTACTCTTTCCCAAATAAAACAAGACCTGTTACTTGCCAAACATGGATCACGAAGTTCCGAGCGATTCTTGAGTACACCACCCGATTTTTCCTGCCAGCATTCTCCGCAATCCGGAATTTTTGACAGTAAATAGAGCTGCTTTGCCTACCAATACCATTCATTCAGCCTTGCTCTAACTGTCGCCCAAAATGATGGCAGAAACGGAAATGGAGGAGGAAACTCGGCCTCGCGGTAGTCTGGAGATTGTTGAAAGCTCTGTGCTCGACACTATCATCCCTCTAGATAGTAACCTCAGCATTGAAGAGGCATTGGCTGCGTGCATTCAACGGATGGACGAAGGCCACACCTCTCCTCTATCCGCAATCCCCCAAAGACAAGCTCTCTTCTTTGGTCAGTGCTATTCAATTCTCTACCGGATCAATATCTTACTCATTCATAGATTGCAGATGAAACTGTCGACCTATACATAGTTTTACAAACACCTTACTTTGACGAAAATGCACTACGATCGTATCTCGGCAGGCTGGTCATCAATATGGAGGCAACGGTGGTCAACTCACAGACCGAAAATCAAGAGGGGCCTTCTGGGCAGGAAGTCATCTATACGGGTTCCGTTCAAGATGGCGAAGAGCCTATAATTGTAGTACAAGCACCAGATGATAGCGAAGGGGCAGCTGGAGCTGGGCGTATCTTGGTTGTGTGGAAGTTATCTGCTTTCCTCGTTCGGCCTCGGTTACGTCTCCAAAATCCTTCCGTGGTGTTTTCCGCTACGGCCGGCTTAAGAGCACCTGAGCAAATCCAGAGCGAGACTATAACAGAGGAATATCTTCCCAGCCAGGTTCCATCCGGCATGAATTTACTGGAGGCTTTCAGCGATGATCCTGCTATGAGAGGAATAAAACCTCGACTTTCAGCACTGAGAGTGTCTCAGGTCAGGCCTGTGACCCAGACTGTAAAGGAGTTACTACGCCCTTTGAAGAATATGTCTCGCCAATCCGTCAAGGTATATCCTGCAATCAATGCCCGTGTAAGATATTCGAGAACTACAACCTCATCAACCATGTCGGTCTTGGCATCATTGGATGTCGATATCACCCCATTTGCTAACTGCAAAATGACTCTTGAGAAGGTCGAGCTCAACATTAGTGGTGGCAGCGTTGAAGATCTGAACGCCGTCTCAGGTATGACCTTACCCGTAAGGTGTCTCCCGCAAGACGACGTTACATTCCTCTATCGACTTGTGGCAGATGAACTAGACGCAACTATCAAGTCCCAGATTCGAAATCTTGATATCTCCATCACAGCAAGAGCACATCTTACAAGTGCTTGTCAACCAACGATATCCATGCAGTGGACAACATCTCTCGATTTTACACCTCCCCTCAACCCTGGCTACGGACCTCCAACCCAAGCTATACAAAGAGCACATCGACCAGCCCATTTATCAATTGGATCATCTGCGGAAACGCCCACAGCATCTACTCTGGCTCTCAACCGACCTGATGCACTGCCCTCTGTGGACATCACCACTCGTCAACAGCGTAACTCTTCAGTGCCCGATTTTGGTGTTACTATGACATTTACTGCCCCCTCCATAGACTCCCCTATCTATCCAGGGACTCCTTTCAATTGGTCTGTCTTCATCGTCAATCGCTCCGACCGACCTCGAAAGCTCTCTATCACAGTCCTACCAAAGCGGCGACGGCCCGAAACTCGACTGGCTCGTCCACCATCAGCAGGAGGACGAAAAGATACCAAAGTCGCGGATGCTGTTGTGGACGAGAATATCATCCACGCCATCCAAAAGAACGCTGCAATTGAGCCTACTGATATCGTTTGCTTAAGTACAGATACCCGGGTTGGCCCCCTAGCACCATCAGCATGCTATGAAGTGGAGTTGAAGTTCATGGCATTAAAGGTAGGTATCGTGGATATTGAAGCTGTAAGAATTGTGGATTTGGGATCACAAGAGCATGTGGATATCAAAGATTTACCAAGTATCGTAGTTTCTTCATTGGTAGTTTAGCATGTGTGGCCAAATGGCTTCAAGCATCCCAAATGGTATCAAAAGATTCATATCCCCCACTCCCAACTCCCAATTCCGAAACCCAAAGCACAAGTGTCTCTCTCCCTCTTCCCCCAGGAAACGAAAAATCTCCCCTGCCGCTATCGCCCATCGCAGACATCCAACAGTTTTCCACTATAGCGCTTCCATCCTGGAAGGAGCCGGTCAGAAGCGAATAGGGTGCGAGGTAAAAGAAAATCTCGGTCCAAACAACAACCACCGCACTGACACCCCCTATTCTTCGTGCTCTTCCTTTCTTGCCTTTGAAACAAGTGCCTCCTTGCTGCGCTTTCCGGCAACAGAAGTAGCCTCCTCGGCAGCTGGGCGGCCAACAGCAACACCAACATCACCGGAAAGGGCCTCGAGTTGCCTATCGATGTCTTCATCAAATTTTCGTTGCAAATAGGCTCGGACATCTGGTGGCAATTGTCCGCCCGAGTCGCTCACAGTAGCAGCAGCCTCAACGGCATCTAGGGAGGAGGGTCAGCACTGCCTTTCAAATGATGTCTCGGAATATGGCGCGGGATAGCTGGTGGGGTTTAGGAGTGATTCAGGAGCGAATCGAGAAAAAGAAAGTGGAAGAGCAGTGACCCTATTACTTACCGTCCTCGGTATTGTCGTTCTCCTCCTGCATCGCATCCGCAGTCAAAGCGGCCGCTGCAATGGCTGCTCTTGCATCTCTTGCTCGCTTGGCTTTTCGTGGTCGTCTCTGGTCAATTGGCTTCGCACGCTCTCGGTGCTTGTTAAACCAGTCCTAATTGATTGTATTAGTCTCGATACCTTAACGACTACGCGCATGCGGGGAAGAAAGTAGAGCACTTACCCAGATTTTCTTGCGAGGAAGACTTGTTACTCCGCTCAATCTGGCACGCTCCTCCTGGGGTGGGTGGTGGCCATGTTGAGCCAGGGAAGCTTGCAAGACCACCTCGTGCGGGTCGAAGATGCTTGATCGCACCATTTTGCGCAATCGTCGTTTTGTTGGTAGTTTCTATGA
The DNA here is from genome assembly GCA_001399465.1 of Hymenoscyphus scutula. Taxonomy (NCBI): domain Eukaryota; kingdom Fungi; phylum Ascomycota; class Leotiomycetes; order Helotiales; family Helotiaceae; genus Hymenoscyphus; species Hymenoscyphus scutula. The sequence goes on along the minus strand of LKTO01000315.1, from coordinate 20,247 downwards.
TGTGAAGTTGTGATGTTGTTGTGTTGGGTTGCAAGCGGGTGAGCAGGTTTTGTCTGCCTGCGTGAGGGGTCGCAGCCTTCAGCTTCATGATCATGTTCACGGGTGGGTGACGAGTATCCGATGAGGTCGATGAAATCGGATGCCACATCATTAACATGGTGATGAGTTGTCTGGTCAAAGTTGTTGTAGGTCGGAAGAAGCACGAGGTTGTCTATGAAGTTGGAAATCTACTTTTATGCCTCTTAGCGCATTCGGCTATTTTCCCTCTTTGGGAATTGCAATAGTTGAATGTTGTTTCTCTGCGTAAACTTGAAATCACATGATTGTTTATGAGAGCACTAAGGACTTCTAGACACCAGCCCTAATTCACTCTGAACGCTACCAACCCCTCCTACCCATCAAGGTGACCTATCCAGGTTGCCCTCTATTTATACTACTTATTATGTTCATTGTCTCACAAAAGGCTATTTCAATTGTTTCAAATTAAGCTAATTAACTATAATTTATCTTTGTCAAAGTTAGGCTGTGACTTGAAGAAGGCTCTCTATTGAATGTTTTATCAAATGTTACAATTTTCTTTGAATTTTAAGCTTCGCTTCACTTTTATGCATTTTCACAGTCCTAATTAAACGTTATATATACCTTTGAATATTATAATTCGTCTTACTCCCTAATTTTTAGATAACTCTGTTCCGATGTACAACAATGTAGTAAATGTTAAGATCCCTCTACTCTGAAACATGGGCTGGCTTTACTTGATTTTTAGCCCTCCTACCAGATACAGTACTAGTCAACTTATAACCGAAACTTTCCAAACCCCCACTAAAAACAACTGTTCTACCCTCTTTACGTTTATATACTACTACTCCTACTCTCCATCAATTTTTCTACAATTAAACATTTTCTAATGTAATATACACCTTTAGTAAGTAGTGTTACCTATTAAAACTTAATGCGCGCGGGTGTTATGTTTTTCGGGCTGTTTTCGGTTGCTTTTTAGTGTAAAACGTGGACATTCTTACTTAACTTAACTTTACTGCAATATAACTTTCTACTAGTAGGTCTAGAAAATAATTCCGTTAAGTACAAATTACGATTATAGATAATCCTTAAATTATTCGATTCTCTAAGGAACATATATTTCAAGAGTGCATATAAAATTAACAATACAAAATGTTTTCCTCGAGTTTTAGTGTGAAAGAGGCATTTGTCGGTTATAAGTTGACCCTGACTGTACCACCACTCGTTTCATTCTAAAACGCTTGGATGTCACCATTTGAACATTCAAAAGCCGCTTTACGTCAAAACGTTCTAATAACTTTGCTTGAATTGTACTTGTCTAGTTTATCAAACGTCGCTATTTTCTTCCTCTAAAGCATTCAGATAGCCCTATATATGGATACTGAATCCTCTGTTGATTAAATTATTTTAGAATCAGCACAAATAGAATTATCTGAAAGAGAAAACTACGAAATATTCGTGAGAACTTTGATACGCTTTAGTATGACCTATGGACTCTTGCGTTCCCGTCCTCAATATAGGGAACATTGTTTTCAGATCCAGGTCTACCACACACATAATATATATGAAAAAGAATCTGGGAATGAGTGAAGACCGAGATCAGTGTTTACCCATTATCTTCCCGGGGGAGTGGTTGGCATGCTTGCCCTATTGCTGTGGATTGTCTCTTTAAGGGTGCATTATTTTCCCCCCAACCATTTTTCTGTCGCAGCAAAAGAGCTGAAACCTACTCTGGAGATAAAATTCCAAGTAAATAAGCGAGTTCCCAAATAAACAAGTTTCAAGTAACAGCACAATTCTCGTCTCGTCTCGGGTCCCCTAAAATAGTTCTATATTTTGCCTACGGAAGAAACATGAATAACAATGATATTATATCTCAAATTTCTGATCTAATAATATGGCCCAGCAAATATTAAACCCAATTTCATCGACCCTACAACTTTTCTGTGGGATCTGCATGTAAAGTCTGGTAGCCAGATATCCAAGCTATCTGAAATGTCGTCTATACTCCTAGGGTAGAAAAAAGGGTCTCATTACATAGAGTTGTGCTCCGCGGTTTCGATCGTATTTATATCCATAGTAAGGTACTCTTCTTGAGTGCCGTCGTCACAGTTGTCTGTAGTCCGAAGGACGCCCAGAAAAGGAATTTGACATATGGACTCGTCACCGTTTTCGAACCTATCAGCATTCAACGGAGCATGTCTCTCGGTCCCACTAATATCTGAAGCAGTTTGATCCAACGAAGTAATACAGAGCCCATCAATATATAGCAAAGAGTTGCTCGCGTACACCGTCAAGCCTCTACCGTTCTTGTCGTCATCCTCGCCCCTACTATTACTTTTATTGCAGTCACTGCTATCGTCACTCACTGTTTTCGCTCGACTCCAATTCCCATGTTCTCTTTACTCGACATTTTTGAAGACTGTCGGCAGTCGTCAGAGTCGCGAAAGACAATTTTTGGGTCGGAGTGCGACAAGAGTCTGGTTCCCCTCCTCTGCACGATCTTCTCTCTCGGCTGGCATTGCAGGAGCTATTCCGTGGTGTTGCCCATTTCTTATGTGGCGCTCCGCTCGAACTCCAAATCCTCAGATAAACTACAATCTTTTCATGTGCTACAGGGGTCATCTGACAAGATCAAAAAATGGCTCAACAATAGTACTTGTTCTCGCTACTTTCTCGTAGCGAAGAGCTGCCCTCATTTCTGCCTGATCATCCGAGTTTGTCCTTTTTGTTTGACTATGTCCCCCGCAGTACAGAGATAGTACCTTTGACCGGTGTATATCATGACCTCAAGTTTTACCAACACCATTTCCTCATTAACTCTCAACCCCCTTCCAAAGAACCGTGAAAACTCATCATCATCCAGAATACAATGCGTAAGTTCAACCAAATCCTTTCAAAACCACTGGCTTTCTCATCCCATACAGCTTTCCCTCCAGCCAATCAACTAGCACTCGCTTCCCTCATCCTCTTCGTCCCAGCAATGATAGCTACAGTCTTCGGAGACATCACAACCTACAGAATGTTTCGACAATCTCAAGGTTAGTTACAAAGATTATGATCACAACAACATAAAAAGCTAAGCGCTCCGCAAGCAGAGACACCTCCACCCCTCCCACTCCATCACTTCAGCACTCCACATGAGCAGCCATCGGTAGCTTCAAGCGAGGCGGAAAACTCAATCGATTCGAGAGAGGTGGGGAACTAAGCCCCGAGCGTGAAACAACTCTAGAGGGTGATCGCTGCTATTGCTTGGAAGTGAACGAACATCTACTTTTCATTGTATCTATCCGTAGGTAACCTACCAATAGCCAGACTCCTTGCTATTCGCAGGTCACCTACCAACAGCTGGACCGCTAGCCTCAAGATTGTGTCTTCCAAGCCATCCCATGCCGAGGCAAGAGTATCCTAGACATGAAAAAATAAGAAATGAATAGCTTTAATGATAGAATTCGGAGCCAAAAACAATAAAAGATTTACCAGCCACCGATTTCCTCGTGATCTTGAAACACACACTCTCGACAATGAAGAAATCAAACACCCAGTAAGGCAGGAATTATATGAGTTTGACTTTTCAGTGGAGTAGACCGTCGACTTTCAACCACCCAAGAGTTGCACATAGTAGTAAATATCAGCCGAAAAAAAGAGCAGGCACACAATACAACACGGTCGCAAAAACATACAGAATGTAAGAATCGAGGTATGGCATGCGAATTTATCAGTACCCCAAAGTTGATCCAAAGGCTGTTTTTCATGTCCGCCCGTCGAGTTGGGCTGAGTTTCAGTCTGTGTCAGCTCAAGCTGTTTACTGGCAGTAATGCAAGGATTTAGTATAGTGGGACTAAATTTGACCGCATTTGACACGTTCAGTACGCAGGACCCTCAGTAGTACTCAGGTAGGTGACAGATGGATCTTGCCCACTTGGGCATATTACCTTTCCATCGCTCACTCACAACCAAAAGCACCATATAACCAAAACACACTCCGCCCAAGCACTTTCGAAATTCCAATTTTAATGTACTAACAGAGTCTTTCTCATAACTCTCAAATGGATATATTCCCCCAACTCAAAAAAAGGGTGGCTTTCCAGGCCAGGTTGGTGTAAAACAATATCTTCGAACCAAAAATACTCTCTGCTCAATCTCAGAAGAGATACAAAGAAAAAGGTAGCCTTCAAAAACATAGACACAATTAAGGGAAACGGGAAAAGGAAAAATGATGGGGCTCAACACGTTCCTGTTTTAACGCAACCCGATAACACTCATCTCGAGAGTCCACACCCTCCTAATCCAAACCTTTAACTTCCCATCCACTCCCTCCACGTCATCGAGTTCCACTCCCTCCCACCAGCATCTCCTCGCTGGTTTCCGCCAGAACAAAAGAAGCTTCTGTGCCATTCCTACGGCGTTGGATCCCATTTCTGCGCCTCGAATATCGGTGCGTAGTCGCGCGAGAGCGAGGGAGCATATGACCGCTTTGTTTGGTTCATTTGCGCGGTGACCCCAGTGATCTTCATGGTTGAATCCACTATTTGTTGTTAGCGCAGTCCCGAATCACGACTCCAACATAAACATACCCAGCAGTCAACATCTCAATCAGATGCTGCTCCGTGGTCCCGGTCTCCTCACTCCTTCGCAGTCCGGAAAATATTCCATCCTGTTTCAGTAAAGCCTTCCCGGCTGCCCTCTTAACATCAATCATCTCTGGTTGCTCAATGTCCGCTTTTGGGGGAATAACGTAGAAATCTAGATCCTCTCTTAGGACAATTATCCCCGCGCGATCCTGCAACATCTCCCTCGCTGACCCTGCCATAGGTTCAATGGGTATCGCATCTGCCTCGGGACCCGTCGATGGTGAGTTGGAACCGGATGGGATTGTCTGCGCGACGTTACGGAAGAATTCGAGCATGTATTGGAGGGAAGCTGGATCGTACTGTGAAGTCAGGTCAGCAATGTATAAATTTGAATTACGAAGCAAATTGCGAGTATGTTTGGCTTCACCGACATCGACTTGAAAGGCATCGCCTTCTTGATATGTGTTCAAGTGTCCATCTGGTAGAAGACCATTCGGGAAGAGGGATAGGAGGACGAATTCGGGTAGGGTTAGGAGTTCGTCGCGGGAGAGTGTGAATCGCTGGCCCCTATGTTTTCATTAGTACCGGCGCATTTCGCGTGGGTCGGTTGCTAAATCATCCATACCGAAGGTCCATAGTAATGTTTTCATCAGCGCCAACGTCTTTGAAACTAATTAGCCAGCTGTGCAACCTCAATGGCAGATTGTTTACATGCCTCCCAAAGTATTAATTGGTGGAGCACCACCCTGCTGCACCTGAGTAATAATACTCGCAGCTCCTCCGGCGGCCGCCATCAGATATGTAAAAGAGTCGAGCGGGCTAGAACCCTCTGAATATGCCGGGGGTGGTTCTGAATCGTCGTCCTTTTTCGAGGATGCTCCTTTGGTATCTTGGGGGAGAGCTGCTTTGGTTTCGGCTACAACGTCGTCTTCGCTTTCTCGAGAGGCTGAAGCTTGGTGTGATTCGGTAGCAACAGGCGCATATGCTGGTACCGACCCTGATGCGCCAGCTTCTGTGACTGCTGTCTTGTATGCTTCGACGACTGCAGCAGTCGATGTATAGAGGGAGGAGAAAGGTGGAGGGCAAGGAGAGGCAGGTGCGGAGGTTGAAGGTTCCGAATTGGGATATTGCGGAGGAGGGGATTGAGCGCGGGCGATTATATCGGACTCCAGTTTCGATGCTTGGTCGAGGTTGTTGTTGTTGTGTTCGTGACGGTCTTCAGGTCCCTCGTCTGGTAAGTGCAGCCCAACGGTCGAACCGTCGATGGCGGCTTCTTCTGTTGGTGACAACGTGATTGCTAGAATTCTGGAATTGGATGGTCGGTTGAGGCAATTGGCTGTATTAAGATTACAGGTGGAGCAGAGAGGAGGGAGATTGGACTGAATTGTGAGGCGGCGGTTGTTGACTTGAAGTTCCCAGGTTGGATGCGGAAGCCACCTGAAGGCTGGCCTTGGCCTTGGCGCGGGTCGATTGGCGCTAAAATCAGCTGCACAGACGTAGGGAGATATATGGTGACATTCATGCACAAATAAGGTATCTTCCTCAACCTCTACATATGTATGAGTTTATAGAGCTACGTACTCTTCTCTTTTCCTACTTTTCATCGAGAAAAGTGATGATAATGATAGCCGAGATGGGCTCAAGCTACGCTCGTATCCACCTACCATATACTCTTCAGGTTTCCGTTGTCGGCTAAACCTTCCCACCCCTCGCCAATTACAAGTACACCTGGGCAACCAGCGATCAAGTACCTATCAATGGTATGAACTCTGCTAACTAGAACTGAGCGGGCGTAGCCTCACAGTCGAAGGAATCAAAAGCACAAGCGAAGTTCGAATCTCCAAAATATATAAAACACTAAACCCCCCGCAAGACATTTCAACCCCTTTTGAACGAAGCACAACCATCTCACTATATCCATGATCCCTCGCTCACCCCAAATCAAGGTACCAGGAAATCAGAACCCTCGCCCACCTTCCTTTGCAATCAATACTCCTCGCACCAGCACAATGCACTGCCAATTTCAAGCACAATTTCAAGCACAATTTCCACTACTCAGCGCGCTCAGTGGAAGAATAAATACACATTTCGAGACGAGAATTCACAAAAGGATTTGGTGGATGTTGGGTCAGGCAATTTATGTTACACCAGAAATCCTCTCGCATGCATTATCTCAGCCCCATCTGTATCATGTGGTAGTAAAGCTCAAGCTTCCCACCGATCCTTCGCACCAATAATGCTTTCTCGCGAGTCGCACGATTAGGTTGCTCATTACTTCATTTTGCGTAGTTTCCCCTCTTCTGTCCTCCCATTCTTCTCTTCTTTAGATCAGCCATGGCTCCCGACCTCCGAAATGATATATTACCTCCTGTTTTTTATTGCATACATAATACCAACCCAAGCGGGAAACATAATTTTCAGTAGTCCTACTCCCGGTACTAAAATTTCTGCTGGTAATGCTCAGATTGTTAGCTGGGACATTACGGTCGATTCGGGTGACCTGACCTTGGAATCCGCAAGTGGTAATAGTGTTTCACCTAAACTTCTTACTTGTATGTAAATATTGATCATTTAAATTCCACCTACTCTTCATACAATCATTGGCGAGGCGAGATTGTTTTTCGTTCGAAACTAACAATTGTTTGTTTAGCGGGACTTGACGGGAAATCTTTCACCTGGATACCTACAGAGTCGGACTTATCTCCCTTTGCAGGTGCTGCAACTGTCCTTCGACTGTTAGACCGAAAGGATAGTGCCAGAATTGGGGTCTCGGGAACCTTCAATGTTGATTCCCCACAGGTACGTTGTGCCTGTGTGATTTTATTCCACGGAACATAAGCGTTTTTCACTTGTTACTTGCCAGGCTGTATATACTCTTTTAGAAAAACCCGAGGTAGGTTTTCACCTAAACATGTGCTGATAGTAAAATAATTTAGAAAGCTCTGGCTCCGGCATCTTCATCTACCCCAGTAGTAGTAGTTTTAACGCCACCAGCTCCTCAGCCAACACCCATAATAATAAATACCATCATTACAACAAACCCCCCGCCATCAACTACCTCACCAATACCAACACCAACAGTAACCTCAAGCCCACCCAAGTTCTCAACTCCCGACCCAACATCCACATCCACACCCACAACGAGCAACGAACCCACAACACTGATAAGCTCAACCGTCTCCTCTTCCCCCACCACAAATATCCTACCAAACGATTCCCAAACTCCCACCATCGCATCCTCATACTCAACACTCACCTCAAGTGATCCAAGCACCAACTCAAATTACCTCGTAATAACAGTCGCTGCTAGCAATAGCAATCCCCAACCAACAACCACCTCAACCGACCCCCCAACAACCCCACCCCTCACCACCCCCACAAAAGCCGCTATAGCAGTAGCCTCATCATTCTCCTTTCTCTTCCTCCTAATTGTGGTATTTTACTTCGGAAGGCGAAACGCGAAAAACCATACCCTCTCAGAGATTCAAACACAGAATAATGTCCAATATTTCCTCCGAAGAGCGATTTCTCGTCCGAGGATTTTGAAGCCGGAGTTGGACAGTGAGTCGAATGAGATTCTGGAACTGGCTGCTATCAAGGAGAAGAAGTTTTTTGAGATTGAGGGGAGGGGTTTGCCAGGGAGAAGGAGGAGTGTTGCTGAATTACAGGGGGGATGGGAAGGGGCGGAGTTGGAGGATACTAGCAAGAGAGGGGTATTAGGGAGTCCTTGAGGGACTTAATGGGTTGTATTTATTTATTGGGCAGAAGATGTAAAAAGTACAGAAAAGTTTTTGGTTTGGGAAATAATGAAGTTACTAGATGGACATTTGTGGGGACCCGTCGTTCAATTGCCATTGCTGCCCCACCCAAACACATCCGTTACAGTTCTCGATAGGAAATGGTCGGGGGCAGAGACTTTTTCCGTGTCATCGAGTGAGAGATGGGAATATAAAATGTGTCAAAGTTCGCATTCTACGAGCCCTCAATCCCGATCTCGCTCCCTTCTTTACTCACTTGCAATGTCTAGTGGTATCAATATTATTATTGGAGGAAGTGTGGGAAAATTAGGAGGGTCTCTTGGATGTTGAATTACCTACCATAATCTACAGCTCTTCAATGATTCAAAATCTGTATATTGACGACAGAATCCCGACCTCAAATAACTAGTGTGTATAATGAACCGCGGAGTGAAATACACTGAAACTCTCCCACGTGGATCTAACCTATTATTCTACGTGCATGTGCAGCCGTAAATGTAACCTAACCCCCATCGTCAATCCCAAATTTCCTAAGAACCATGTACGTGAAGGGGAAAAACTAGGTTGTGTAGATCCTACCATGATAGAAGGAGTCCAAGTCAGCCGCAAGAGGTAGTTCGCAGGAGCAGTTTCTCATTACACAGATTCGCACTCTCCTGAGTGGGTGTAACTACGACTACGAGCGTTGTAGTATAGAAGCTTTTTATCCTACTAAAAGGGATTCCAAGCAAAGCCATCCGCTTTTGGAAATCCCAGAAACTAAGAAAGCTTGCACCTTTCATGCTAATGAATCCCGAAGTCGCACCCGCGGCAGTGTGAGAAACAAATAGATTAGATTATATCAACAAAACATAAATCTAATCTAATTAAAGGACTTTAGCGTTGTTCGTAGTTTGCTTAATCGAAGTAGCTTTGAGACATATATTTATTTGTTATAGCTTAAGAAAGAGTACTTCAAAATTAATTAGTATAGAAATTTAGTTAAAAAGAAGAGGTTTATTAACTGGACTCACTCATGCTTCATGATCATCGTTCCCGTGAGGGTCTAACTTTTCCGCCGCCCCTTGTGACATCGACACTCGGCCACACACAAAACAGGGTGCCTTTCGGCAACCGGCCTGGAAAATCCCATACAGCTATTCGCGGTGTTCATCCAAACTGGAGTGGAAGAGTTATGATAGACGGACCTTTCGGTCAAGGTTTATGCATGAAACGCTCTCTGGGTTTTTTGATGTAAATCCATAGAGTCGCACGCCCCCCTATACCCCATGGAATGTCACAGGAGATATAGTCCCGCTAGTCCCTCCGACCGGCGTAAAAATAGTAGCATCATCCTTATCAACATCTTCATAATAATGGTCAAAATCTTTGTCGAACCCACCCAGTAACATTTTCCAGAGATTACTGTTGGTCGACGGGGTTGTATCCACAATGTCACTGTATGAAATCAGCAGTCAACCTTTTCAGAGAAAGAAGATCAACTCACAGCGGAAGTTTCATGCTTTCCACGAGCCCGTCTAGTTCTTCCAGCCGCGCAGTGCCAGTAGGATCATGCCCAAACCTGATGAATTGGATCCCAACCTGACTTTCGTCTAAACTGAGTTCATGTAATATACTCACTACATTTTGGATGGCGGGTTTAGCGTCAGTTCTGGGTTGCCAGACACCGTCAGTGAAGATATATATGTTGAGAGGTCGCAATTCTTTTGGCGTTTTCCATAACGAGCCCCCTCCTATCTGGTTGCTGCGTTTAATGAGTTTCAATGTGTAATCAGATAGGATGGCATTCAGCCTCAAGAGAATATCACTATCGCCCTTTGGCTCCCGCTTCCGTAGGGTGTCGACAAGCTTCGACGTATGTTTAGCATGATAAACCTCGTCAGACATCGTGAAATGGAGATCCAGGCCATCGGGATCTGTCGTCTTCACGATATAGGCCAATGTCGAGAACATGAGTTCTAATTCATCCCAATACTTTGCCATTGACTGAGAGTCATCTACAACGAAAATCTAGTCGATCGTTAGATGTGAAAAACAGAAAATCATTGTGGATGAGCTTACATGATCTCGAGATTTAAGTCTTTCTAATAGCCAAGGATGAGGAAGCTCGGCTTTTGGTGTCTTCTTCTTGTCTTCTCTCCATTTCATAGCAACCGAAAGTGGTAGCTTTGGTAATTGGTTGGCTGAAGGATGATGTTTAACAACGTTTCTCGAGGGCGGACCAGATAGACCCCGAACATATTGAGTGGAGGGTGAAAACAGAGTGGACGACCGCATGGTTGGGCTCGTTTGGATGCCTACGGGGTAGCCCATGGTCATATCTTCCCCTTGATAAACGACTGGGTTGAGTCTTGCCATAGATGTGGCATGTCCTGCCTCCAGAATAGGGCTGTCGTGTTCCATGGCTGAAGAGGAAGAACAGATTGGTCGTATGGGTACTGGCACTAACCTTAACCTGCGGGGTGGCTCTGGTGGTTGCTTGGCCAAATCGAGACCAGATTTCCAATCTTCGACAATTCCTCGAAACTGCACGTTTCTTGAATTCTGCCCCGCGTACTCGATGTTCCTTCTTCTTTCGCCAAACTCACGATTGGTTTCACCTTCGAATGACTTTATTGGAATTTCTTGTGGCGGAACTATGGCGACGCCTTTCTCTTTAGCAGTATGGGATTTGACATCGAATGTTGTCACGCTAACTCTTGAAAATGCCTCTATGATAGAAGAGTGACCCTTTGCACGAGCCAAGTCAAGAGGAGTGTGGCCTTCTGGACTCCGCACGGATTGTTTAGCACCCTTCTCTAGCAGAAGCTCGGTCATTTTCAAATTCCCGTCTCTTGACGCGATGTGCAAGGCGGTGCAGCCATCTTTCGGGTCAACAACATCTATATCGGCACCAGCGGTAAGCAGGGTTTGGAAAGCGCACTTGTTATCCTCTAATATGGCCGCAATTAATGCCCTGGAGCTCGTAGAATTATCTTCTCTGAAGGACCTGTGTAAGAGTTCGGTGCATCTCCCGGCGTTTAGGTCGTCATTTTTGTCCTTGTAGAGGATCTCGAGTTTTGCAAGTTGTAAGACTGGATCTGGAATGCTTACAGTACCTCCAACACTATCCTCTATTTGGTTTAGAAGCTCAAACATAGGGGTAATGTAGGCTTGGCTAGATATACCACGCGCAACGACATACCCGTAAATGGTCCATGTTCGAGAATCAACGACTAGAGATCCGCTTTCACCACGTTCCACTGCGTTGGATGATGTCAGCAGGGTTCTCAAAGGGTGAAAAATGAACACTACCTTCACCGTCAAAAAGTGATATAGTCCAGACCTTACTCGTGGTCCCACGGTTTGAACTTCCTCCCAGATAACTTGTACCAGGCATAATTTTAGCTTTTCGGGGCCCTCGAATGCCAGACAACACTAACACCGGGGTTTCCGTTGTGATTGACCCACTAAAGACATCTTTGAGAAGTACTTGTGGGCCAGCTTCTTGGTCTATGAGAACAGCGTTAGGTCTCTGGAAGAGTTGACTGCTGAAATCTACCAGCAGCCAGTCTAGGTAAGACAAGTCTGAACCAACAACATGAACATTGGTGGAACTCGAGAAAATAGTCCCCAGGTTTACCCACGAGCTATGAGAGGACTCGCTATCAAAGCTCACATGTCCTGGTTCCTTGGGTATAACTTCCTGTGTTGTTTCATCATTCCGAGGCTTCTCCTTGGCCCCGCCAGAAAAACAAGACGTGGTCAACCTAAGCAATCCAGGAAGGATTAATGAAATATCTAGCTTCCGGCTTTGGGTCTGAAATGGATGGGGCAATCCGGAAATCGCTTCATTGCTTTGTAGATGATCGACAGTGAGTCCATAAAGCTTTGAATTGACTTCAATCGAAAAGGCGAGAGTGGCTGTCAAGGGACCAGTACGGATAGGAGTACCTATGAGAGTCATTCCGGATTTCACTTGGGCCTGTATAAAAGTTCCGGTCGATATTCTCATCCAAGGTTGATCCTTCGTTGGCCAACACATCAGTTCGAAATCAGGACCGGAAGGCGAGGAGTAAGGGTGTTCTGTCTTGAACAGTCTTTTTATGCCAGTCCACAAACCATGATCTTTCGAAGAAGGCTTCCAAATACGCCGATTTACCCACTTATTCATAAATTTCTCTAGCTTCTTGACGTTTTCTTCCTGACATATAATAACGAGTGTTACTACTGCTGATTTGGGAGACCGACCGCAGACAGACATATCTATCTTCAAAAACTGGAAATATTGCCTCAGAAAATGGTCGTGTAGAATGGCGGCATTCAAGAGTTTTTGGACCTCTTTGTAACGCTCATGATACATTTCGTCGATGGTAGACTCCGCATTGTGGTATCGATACCAGCCTGTCTTCAAGGGAACTGCCTCAGGATCTATGAAGGGATCTTTTTGATTTCCAGAGGTTGCAGAGGAGTTTGGTTCCGGACTGCGTTGGGAGTTTTCTTTTTTTGGTTTTGGCTGTGTATTGTTTGCTGTGTATAAAATCAGCAAAGTGAAAATCCCCTCGGTTTTATCCCTACAAAATGTGGTAGCTGAATTCTTGTTGCAAGATGCTGGAGTCGCTGCTGTTTCATCCGTAGTGGAAACCTTTTCGGGTTTCAGTCTTGGGGGAGACGAAGTCATGGAAAATGTCACCGCTGAAGATCGCCATTTACCAAAATCTCCGGTTTGTTTGACAGCACTGTATGGAGGCAGGACTTTTACGTTTGGGCTAACTTCCATCGCTCTGTTGGTCAATGTTTTCAAAGAGAAAGTGTAATATTGTTCATTTAGAAGAAAAAGATAAGGGCTGAAATGGTGGGCTGTGCAGGCTGTGCAGGCAACCCTACAGCGGAGCCTATTTGGACAACCACGCATTTCTTTTCTTCTGACGGTGATTCGAGGATACCCCGCCACATCTAACACAGCTCACCGAACCAGGCTGTGCTCCAATAAATGGCGCTCAAGCAATTCCCATTTCATATATTGAGGTGGTTACCTGGATAAGCAAGCTCCAGCAAGCTCCAACAACTACCAAGATGTATACAACATCAGAACGTGAAAGGGGGAATATCGCAAAAGAAATATTCGCCATCAATGATGGCTCAACTCAAAAGCTTGCTTCCTATTTCAAGTGTTTCGATACTCTGGTAACACCACATCATTCAACGAACCAGAGGGCCGCAACGAGGATCAATGCCAGTTCTGTGAGGCCAAATCATACAAAATTCGACATTTTGGCTGCTGTTCGTGCTTTGAAGACAGACCCTGATATTACCCGGACAAGGCTTCAGTCAATCGATTTTGAACCAGGGGAACCAGAACATGACGTCCCTGTGAATAGCGCCGAAGCAGCAATCCACCTAGCCGTTCATCTTATGCTAATGGTCGACATTTCCGCCGCGGAAAATTATACTGCAGACTACAACTTTGCGGGGGTTAAACCCATCAAGTGGAATGACGACGAAACCTTCCATGTCTATGTCAGCAGAGCGTTCTCACAGTCTCAGCCTCAAGCCTTGGAATTCGAAGGACAAGAGGGTGATATGACAGCCTTCTCGCTCCAAAAGTACGGCCAGTTACAGTTTGTCCCAACCGATAACCTTGTTGATCATTTATCTCTAGACGTGGAGCTTGGAGAAGTCCGCATTTTCCACCACACTTCCTTCCTGAAAGCGCAACTAAAACTCATGAAGGGCGAAACTTCAATTCTGGATTGTCTGAAAGGGTTTGTTTTCCCTCCAATGCTAACAAACCATGGCTGATGGTGCAGTGGTTCTCTTCCGCCCAAGCTTCTCATAGAGACACTGTACTCCTTGCAGTCACTTCTGTTCCCATCATACGACAGGAACTCGGCTGTCGTTTTAAGAAGGCTTTTGAGGTCAGGGAAGTTTGACCCGGACATGTGCGATTATGGAGGAGTTTTTGCTAAGGATGCTGGTGAATTCCGGTATACTTATTGGGCGAACCGGCTCTCGAATATTTACAAGGTTGCAAAAAACCCTACGCCCAAAGGGCGTATGCAGAAATGGCTTGCTAGAAATGCCAGTGACAGGAATGTCTTGTACCTTGGGATAGTTGCATTGATTCTGAGTGCAGTATTTGGAATGCTGAGTGTGGCCATAGGTGCTTTCCAAAGCTGGGTAGCATGGCAGGCTTGGCAACATCCTAAAAGTCCTCCGGGTTCGTGATTGTGATTCTTTCTCTGGTTGATAACCGCGAATTGAGTCTGTTGATAGGTCCTAAGTGTTTGAGGGGGAGGTCGGGCAGGGATATGGAAGTCTCGAATGGTTTCTTTGAAGTACACTGGCTTTCTCGTAGTTTTGGTTGTTTGGCCGTCAAGAGGTGTTGAGTTTATTAAAACCTGCAGCGTGTTCACAAATGTTGTATCGTGGTTCGATGTCTGCTACCCACGTCATTTGGTCGAACCTCGTCTATTAGAGCAAGTTATACAGTAATGACGAACCACTAATCTTCGGGGTCCTTGTTCATTATTGTATCAGATGTCGTTCAAAATGACTCCTAGAGACACAAAGAAGGTTCCTATATTGGCACACAACTTCCCCTAACATAGGCCTCCCCGGATCCTGGAAAGGCTCCATATTTTCGTTTGTTGGCGGGCGGTAAAGAAATCCGAAAACCTAGGGCTAGAAGATACCATATTGTAAAAACTGAATTTCACAATCACGCGGAAATAAAAATATAGCACTGCGTCGGAGTTTCGGTTAAGTAACTTACGACTTTTAAGTTTTCCTGACAAGCACAGTCTTATTACAATGAAAAATCGCAACTTGATCACTACGAGGGAGGGTCTTTAGGATATTAGAAATAACCTCGAATTATCGTTGGGGATATATTTAGGGAATACTGCGTATCACCAAAAAAACAAATCGATGCTTGATCACTAAGGGGGTCGAACCCTCGACCTTGGCGTTGACCGACTTTGGGAGTCGATATTAGCACCACGCTCTAACCAACTGAGCTTGGTGCTAATGTAGTCTCGGTTTATGGTTTAGAGCAAACGAATACGATTATGCGAGAACCAGGTCACTCGACTTCCGCTACATAGTTTCCGATTCAGGTTTAACGTGGTTTACCACCGAGTGGCCCACTTCAAAACTCATACAAAAAACGTCTGTGCATAACCGTGCATCTTATGTATTCATGAATATATTCATTTAAGATTGAAATATTATTAAAGAAACAAGGTTTCAAGATTATAATAATATTGATTTTAAATCTTTACAAGCTTTAATTAATGATTCGCTTAAAAAGACCCCTGTAATCATTAACTATTTTTTCTTTTTTGAATAACACCTTAGTATAATCTAAGTAATGCTTAATAACTAAGATTAAATAATAATTATATTTTCATTTACAAATGCGTAAAGTGCACGGTTATGCACAGACGTTTTTTGTATGAGTTTTGAAGTGGGCCACTCGGTGATATGGGCCACTCAATGGTAAACCACGTTACAGAATTTTTCAGTAAAATGTCGTCCAACCCTTGCTTCTGTATAGCACAGCCAGTCCTAAATAGGAGCGGTGCATGGTTTTCCGACGCATAAGAAAACAGGGATTAGCACTGCACAGCCCCCTCATGCTAATTAGAATTAGTGCTGACACGGAGTTGCCGTGGGGGTGGCTGTCGCAGCATTGAACGAACCGGGGTCCCAATACACCCACGCTATAGCGTGGGTTTAGAGCTGACTAAGTACGGGTTTTCACGCCCCCCCACCACCACCAAAATGCGTGCGCGTCGCATTTGCATCCACCTGCACTGTAATCTTGCCTGCAATTAATATAATAGTCGATTTCCCTTCCCTGTCGCTTCGCTAGGGGTCGGCGGAAGCAAGTGTCTCCCGTAAGCAAGTGTCTCCTATAGCCGGGATTACTCCGGCATATGTTCCCACACTAAAAATTAGCCTGTAAACGATGATTTATTATCTATATAGCTGCTCTTTAAAGTCTAGAAAGTTAGCATTTACTCTTATTAAGTCTGTTAAGGCTATACTATTATAAGAGGAGTCTAGAGTACTATTCGAATACTCTAGAATAACCTTACTTATATTAAAAGAGTAAGAGTTATCTAAATTAAAGGTAATCTCGCCTTCTTCTCCTTCTTCTACTATACTAATAAGATCTTATATTTAGTATACCTTAACTTTGTTAATAGCTTATACTAATTTAGAATAAAATTCAGCTATATACTATAGTTATTTAATAAAAGTAAGCTTCTTATCTAGCTTATAGATTTAAATTAAATTATCTAGATAGGAGAGAGTACTATTCTTCTTATACTATAAAAGTCTATTCTTTTAGAATCTCTTATCTTTTCTTACCTATATACTCTACTTAAGAAGTAACTTCTTAGCCTTATTTATAGCTATTTAAAGCCTCTTTTCCTTCTTATATAATTGATTACTCTTTTCTTTAGCCTCTTTCTTATTAATTTACTCTTATAACCTAGTAATAGTAGAGCTACTCTCTTTATATATACGCTTCCTTAATCTTTTCTTTCTTTTTATATTATTAAGTATCTTTTATTAAAGAGTATAGTACTTAACTATAGTAAGATATACCTTTTAAAGAGATACTCTAACCTCTTTTATTATACGCTTAAATAGATTAATAGAGAGATTAGAGAATTAAGTAGGATCTCGAGAACTAAGAGCTTATATACTAGTAGTAGTAGACTATAATTCGTCTAGCTATTAAGATAGAAGTAGAGGTAATTTAGAATCTTCTTATATATTAGTTAAAGCTCTCTTCTTCTTTCTATATAAATATATCTATTTCTTAACTACTTTCTAACTTAATAAATAGTTTCTAGATTTAGTAAATATATTTTAAATTATCTATATTTTTATTATCTTTTTATATATAGAGGTAAGGTCTCGAAAGAATAAGATAACCGAGTACTCGAAGTTAAGGCTATAGAGTATAGCGGTAATAGCTTATTTATAGTACTCTTTAAAAGAGCGAAAGACGTTAATATCTACTAGTTAAAGAATATATATAGTATAAGAGGTATATTATAAATCACGAACACATGTAACAAGTAAAGACTAGGCGGCGTCCTGACAGGTTAAGTACTATTATATACTCTTATAGTATTAAGGGATTAGTTAGGTTAGCTAAGTAATCTAAGGATTTCATTATATCTCTATTATATAACATACGATATAGCTGACGTGTTAACTATGTCGACTATAGCTAAACGGTCGACTATAGCGGCCACGAGTAGAAAGGTTCTATATAAGACTAGTACGTCTACTATTAGATAGGAGCTTCGTGCTTAACTTAATATTATATTATTATTACTACCTTAACAGCTTTATAGTTAAGTAACGAGTTTACCTTCGAGTAAACACCTAGTCTACAATTAAACCTCTTTATAAGAACAAACTCTAGTAATACTTAGTTACCTTAGTTAGTTAGTTTAAGAATTGTTATACTTTAAGTACCTAAGCTTAGAAGTTCGAATCGTAATGCCTCTAAAGGCTACTTCTATCTCTAGCTCTAATGCTAGTACTATTAATACACTAATTTAGAGTATATCTACTACGTTCTAGGAAACAACTACTCTAGACGACGATAATAACAAGAGTATACTAGACGTACTAGAGCTATACAGGGTTAAAGCCCTAGAAACTATATAAGTTAAGCTGTCTAACACCTACTATAGTAAACGACAAGAGTTAGAGTTATTTCTTATATAAATGGAAATCTACTTTAACTTTAACAAAGACAAGTTTAATAGTAATAGTATAGCGTTACCTATCTTCGCTATCTCCTACCTTCGAGGGACCGCCCTTAAGTAGACGTAACTATACCTAGAGAACTTTTTTATATATAAAGCCTTAGTAGAAAGTATAGCTAACATCTAATTAATATTTAGATCTTAAAACAGATTTAAAGTCGCTATATACTAAATGTTTAGTAATATTAATACTATTAAAATAGTAATATAAAAGTTACTTAACCTATACTAAACTAGATTAGTAATTAATTACGTAAATGAATTCTAACGTTATAGAAATAGAACAGAGTAGGATTCTCTCGCTCTTATAGAACTCTTCTATAGAGGACTTAATATTAAACTATATAAAGAGATAGTATAACAAAATCTTAATTATAAAGACATTACTACTATAATTAAAGGAGTAATCTATTTAGATAACCGTCTATAGGAATTTAAGAAAACTAATCACTGCCTAGAATTCAAGAAGTATAATAAATAGAACTAACTGGACCGCCGGGACGACTAACAAGTGAACGCTATCTAGAAGAAGACTTCTAGAAAGTAGAAGCTCTTCTAGAAAGAACGAAACCGACGTCGTAAGCAGCACCTATGCTTTTCATATAGCCTACCCGGCTATAGAGCAAGTAACTATTATAAGAAGGCTGATTCTTTAGAAAAGTATTAGATATATACTATAACTAGAAAGGAAATAGTATTACTTAAGAGATTTAACCTATTTGATAAAGAGCTAGAAGCTCGCGAGTATAGAACGTAAGTAGAGGATAAGGAGAACTCTATTCTTAAATAATACTATAAGGAACAGTCTAAATTAGAGTATAATCTACCTCTATAATATAAAGTAGAGATAGTAGAGTTATTATTAGACTTATTATTAGAATTATTAGACACGTCTAGTTAAGGGAATAACTAGAACGACAACCCTTAAGTAGAAGAAATATAGGTATTTATAGGATGTTTTAAACGTAGTAACTAATAGGTAGACCTTAATAGAAACAAGTTAGACTTTTAGGCCTCTTACATAACTAGAGAACAGGCTCTAGAAGCGCTAGAACGATTTCAAGTTTAGGATAACCTTCTAATAAGTATTATCTTTAGGAATCTCGAAAGTAACCTAGATACTATAGAAGGAAAACTAAACGTATAGACTATCGAGGACATCTTCGAGTCTACCCTTAAGTTATAGAGGGAAAGAGACTAACCTTTCACCTAACTACAAGTAGGAGAATACTAGGCTCTAGAAGTTATATTAGAAGATGTGATTATATAGTAGCGTTACTATCTAAAACCTATATTAGACTAGGAATCAGAGAAATAGTTTACTAGTAATAAACCTGACTATAACTGAACTATAGAATAGTAAATAGTCTATAGAGTATCTAAAAGCGACTCCTAGTAAGTAATACTCTACTCTTAGAGGAATGACCTCTAAGCGGCGGAAATTAGTAAAAGAGAGCGTAGTTTTATAGTCTATATTAGTAGACCTGAAATCTACGCTACGTTAGAAGACTAATAGTTAATAATAACTATAAAAATTAGAGGATAGAAACTCTAGGTTATAATTAACTTAGAAGCGACAGGTAACTTCCTTTCCTCCTTAGTACTTAAGAAGCTAAACGTCTCTATTAAGAAGATAGAACTATACTATCTAGGTATAGTTAATAGAACGAACATAGTATATTAAAACAGAGTTATTAATTAGTAAACTATTCTAATATAAGTTACTATCGAAGGATACTACTTAGATATATAATTTAATATTATAGTAATTAGTAGCTAGGATATAATACTTAGTATACTATAGATTAGAGAATATAATCTAGATATTAACTAGAAAGTCTAAATAATAACTTTTAGCTAATATAACTATAAAGGATCGTAGCTATAACTATATAACTAGAACAAGGTTAGCGCTATCTCTTCTAAGGCGCTAGAACACCTTACTAAGGGTCCTCTATAGGTTAGCGAGAAAGCTAATAACGTAATACCTATATAGTATAGAGAATTCGCGAAATTGTTTAAGAACCTAGAGAACTTATAAGCTCTACTAGAACATCGTCTATAGGATTATAAGATTAAATTAAAAGAGAGTTATAACCTTAAGAAATAGAAAAT